>JAQQZZ010071946.1:0-21509 GCA_030265115.1 Mopalia vespertina | reverse complement strand
TTTATGGAAATTAAACCTCAACAATAAATTCATTACAATAAATAAGTTCTGATAAGAAATAAACATGATTTGTCTGAAATATTTTCTGAATTATTGTTAACATTTTTTGTGTAAGAAATTGGATGTAATGTCAGTTACCCAATGTCTCGGTGTTCTGTGATTGTTTTCAAGTTTATTAATTATAAAAGGCCCAGCATGAAATGAAGCCCAGAATAATGAAAGTTTATTGATTTATCAGGATGGTAAAACTAAACCTGTGGAACCAGGGGATGTGGTTTCCATCTCTAAATCAGAGAAGCAGTCCACCATTAACAACCGGGTTGCCCAGAGGAATGACACTGGTGACTATAAGATCACCATTACCAACAGACACGGCTCTGATACAGCCAGTGTCAATGTCGTTGTTCTAGGTAAGTCATTTGCAATCAATTCAGAACAGGCAATTTGTTTTGAATTATCAGGGGGGAAATAAATAAAGTGGAATTTTATTATAAATTCAAGGATGAGAAGTAAGGACTATAAACACATGTACTTTAAGTTTCACATCTTACCTTTGGCTTTTTTTCCCCTTTTGTCTAATCCTGGAAACAGAACAACTCATCAATAAAGTGGACCCCAATCCAACTCATGGGTTCAATATGAATAGCTATTATATCTGAAAGCGTGCTTATTAATGCATATTCTTTATTAATTTACCATATAAACTTAAAACCATTATAAACTTCTGTGTTACGTCTATTGCAATCTTTATTATGTCGACACATACAACAATTATATTTGTGAAAATTAATTAAAACTGAAATATGGATACTTTACATTGCCATCAATACTTTATTTTTGTGTATTTTTATTATTTTATTTATATTTACTTCATTTAATACTGAGGCCCTACATGTATAAACAGGCAATTAAATTAAAACTGAACACCGCTAATATGATTTAACTGGATAATAATGAAGTAAAAGACTTAATTGAAACTAACCTGATTTTAATCCTTTAAGGTCCTCCACCCAGACCTGGTGGCCCACTTCTGGTAAAGGATGTTAAGAAGGACAGCATGGTATTAAAATGGAATCCACCTGCTGAAGATGGTGGCAGTGAAATCACGTAAGATGTGTCTTTATTTTATTCATTTTTCAAAAAAGTTGAAATTCATGTGCTTAATTCTACTTGAAGCTTTCTTCTGGCTATTATAAAGGGCTGTTTGTTTGGAGTGCAGCAATGCTGTCTTTACTTAGCATCGGACTAAGATTATGTTTTAAGCTTAGCAATATTCTTGAAATCAGTATTAGTCTTTGCTAGTGCCAAGGACTGATGCAATACACGACTGCCATATAAGTGAATGACTCCTTAAGCACCCTGTAAATCTCCAATTAATCAGTCAGTTCTACTGTGTCTATTCTAAATGTATGTGGAAAATAGTAAGGGCTTTTTCTCTAGTTTTTGTCTGGTTTCAATTGGACTTTGTCGTGATTTCTGTTGGCTTTTTTCACTTGCCTGGTTTGCATTGGAAATGTTCGTGATTTCCATTGGATTTGGCCTGGTTCCCAATGGGCTTTGCCAACTCCATTGTACATTGCCTGGTTTCCATGAGCCCTGGTGGTTCAGGAGCTATGGGGCAATAAGAGATTATCTGTTTGTGGTGTTTTGTATTCTGTCTTGTTTTTTATTGGTACAATAAAAAGAGAGATTTATATCTACATCAGATGAGATATACATGTATGTAAGATCAATTCTGTGAAAAATCTTTTGTCTCATTTGGTATCTGTATGTGCCACAAGAATGATACCTTTTTGTAATTCGTGCTATTTATTTTTTGCAGGGGTTACAAAGTAGAGAAGTTTGATGTTGACAAAGGTAAATGGGAGAAGGTAGCTGACAACTGTAAAGGAACCACATGTCTGGTACCCAAACTACAGGAAGGACATAAATATAAGTTCCGTGTGACGGCTGAGAATGAACAAGGTCCCGGAGAACCCCTGGAGACTGATGAGCCTGTCATGGCTAAAAATCCATTTGGTAAGTACTTGAAAGTATGTGAGATTAACATGATATGAAGGACACAGCTAAGATAATATCAACATTTATATCAGTTTTCATATCTGTTCATAAACAGATGCGCAAAATTACAAAAATAGAAAACAGATGACTGCTTATTATCATGACTGATTTTGTGCCAGTTAGCATCTTGATTATCTTTCTTGAAATTTTTAACTGTAAACTAAACCAAAGAGTAAGAGTAAATACAGTTTATAAATTGTAACAGCTGTTCTATGAATGATAATGGGAAGGTTGCTAGATAAAATAATGAGATTCATTAAAATATCTATGTCTGATATAATTCCTGATTCTCCACCTATTTAACTGTGTTATTTTGTCATCAGATGAGCCCCATCCACCTGGACAACCAGTGGCCAGCTCTCAAGGTCGTGACCATATCACTATTAAATGGGAGCCTCCAGAAAAAGATGGCGGATCTCCTGTGATTGGTTATGATGTCGAGAGGAGAGATCCCAAGAGTAACAGATGGGTCAAGATCACCAGAGACCCAGTTGAGGTATTTATGGTTCTTTTATAACTACGTAGCTGGAGGGGAACCTAATCCTACACGTGATCTGCTTTAACAATTTTGAAGCTCTAGGGTCTTCCACTTTTATGTATTTTGAATGTAGAGAAACAACATTTTGCTTGCCTCCACCGGGATTCAAACTCATGTCTGTAGCAAGCAGGGCTTTATTTATGTGTGTTTATGAGAAAAATGTATATGTCCTTATCAGGGATTAAACTTGGGACTTTTTGCAGACAAGGCTAACACTCCAGTGACTGAAATACTGACGGTTGTTTAAATAACCAAGCATGTATATACAAAGCAAAGTATCTTAAAAATCCACACTCATATACAAACTTTTATGAAAATACTGTGACAATACTTTCGCTATTAGGTTGCCCAAAGTTTTGTTAATGCATTGTGTACAGCTAAATTATCACTGGTGTATTTCAAACCCCAAATACTGGACAGGGTGAGGGATGATAACATTATCAAGTGCTCTTTGTAGTTTTGTATTTGACAAGAAATCTATTGCTTTGTTATGCTGTTATTATTAGGAGCCTGAGTTCACTGATGAGAAGGTTGCCGATGGGAAGGAGTACGAGTACCGTGTGACTGCCATTAATATTGCCGGACCATCAGACCCCAGCATTGCCTCCAAACCTATCATTGCTAAACCAACCAAAGGTAACATCAAATTTGTGCCTCAATATCATAGTCAATGGACACAATTTTTAATCAATAAAATCTTTACTCTAATCGATAAATAACTGTCAATAAAAATATCTGAACTAGAGAGGTATCAAGAGGTGAAAATAGTTTTCTTACAAACATTTCTTCAGTATTCTATATGTATGATCCATGCTGGAATTCATTGGCCTTTTCTATGTTTGAAACAAACAAAAAATTACGTTGATAATACTATACTGCCTGTAACTAAATTACTTTTTTTCAGATATTGCTCTATCAATAATAACCGTTTGTTTAAATATTTTAGAGAAGCCAAAGTTGAATTTGGACAGTTTGTTTGGAGCCAAAGAGATTCGTATCCGTGCTGGTGAACCATTGAATATTAACCTGGGAGTTTCTGGTACTCCAACACCTACAGCTGACTGGAGCAAGAATGGACGCAGTATTCCTGACAGGGTAGGTATTTCATGGCCGTGGATGTTTTATTAGGCTTTCTGTGAAAATATCACAATTTGCATGGTAAACTGCCATTTCAGATTGATCAATTTGTAATAGTAGATGATTAGCTCTGACCTTTATATCCTCAGCTTAAACTGATAAAATCAATTTTGTAAAATTTTCCAAACCTCAATATGTACAGTTTTGTTCTGTTTCTTTTTTTTTTGTCTATATGGTCAGATTGTTTTTCAGGGTTTTTTTTATTTTAAATTATTATATTTTAAGTGAACACTAACCTCTTTTTCCCCATTTTTAACAGGCTGCAACTTCAGTGGATGAGAAAGAAGCTAAATTGCACATCCCCAGAGCCGAGAGAGGTGACAAGGGGAAATATGCGGTCACTGTCTCCAATCCATCGGGATCAGATACAGCAGAAATTAATGTTATCGTTCTGGGTAAATATTTGCATTGTTTAGGCTTAATTTGTTGGAAGTCAGAATACAAGAAATAATATAATTCTGACTGTGTTTCTTCTAAACGTGACTGGGTTGTGTGTTAGCCTGCTGAACCCCCCATCATACATGTATCAGTGAAATGCATTCCAGTCTGAGGTTACACATCAATTACACAAACACATCAAGCAATCTTAAAATCCCTTACCAAGGGAGCAACTTTTCAAAACTTTGCTGATAATTATTTTAAATGAGTCGGGAACAATAAAGATTTGTAAAGTGGGAATCTTATCCAATCAAATCAGACTTAAGACTGCAAATATAAAATGAGTTATTCAATTTCTTTTTGAATTTTACTTGAAGAGGAAAAGCATTGGCTACTGTTCAGTGTACTGTACCTCGATTTGATATCAATGTGGGTTTTTCCAGATGTTTTGTTCAAGTGAAGTTAAGAAATGTGTAGTTTTATATTGATTAAATTGAAATAATTTTGTCACTTTTTAATTGAAGACAAACCCGGAGCACCTCAAGGCCCTCTCAATGTATCAGAGGTGACAGCAGAGACAGCCAAGTTAACATGGGAACCCCCGGAGGATAATGGAGGAGCTGATGTCTCAGGTAAAGAAGAAACTCTGATTCTGTTGGTAATTTTAATCCAAAGCCTCTGTGCAATACCTTTAGGTCATTTCAAATCATTCTTCTGTCAGATGAGTACATATTTCTATTTTCAATGATTTTAGGCTATGTGGTTGAGAAATGTGAAGTAGGATCTGATTTTTGGGAGAAAGTACCCGGGACTGTTAGCGGTACTTCTCATACTGTCAAACGTCTTGATGAAGGTAAAAACTACCACTTCAGAGTGCGAGCTGAGAACATATATGGTATAGGAGATCCTCTTATCACAGAGAAAGCTACAACAGCTAAAAATCCATTTGGTAAGTTTATAATTCAGATTTTAAATAAATATGCTGGATACATGAGATAAACTGTATTAAATCACAATTAAATCTTACACTACAGACAAATAATGTTTGAACAATCCAATAGTTATTGTAAACATCAACAAGATTTTATGTTTTTGTGAAAGCCTAGGCAACTATTTATAGACCCCAGCAAAACCTTGAATAGAAGAGCATGTCCCTGAACACTAACACGTATCAAAACAATTTTTCAAATTCTTTATGTGAATGAACCCATATTTTGATGATTTATAGACGATATTGGAGTCATAATAGTGTGTTTACTTGATTGTTTTGCTGGTGTTTCCTATTTTCAGATCCACCTGATGCCCCCAGAGATCTTGATATCACCAAGTATGACAAGAGGTCAGCCACCTTGGCATGGAAACCACCTTTGGATGATGGCGGAAACCCAATTGAAGGTAACTATAATTAAAAACTTCACTCATTTGTCTTGTACACTGTTTTGTAAATCCGTTCTTGCACATTTCCAGTCTGGACATGTGGATCTGATTTCACAAAGCATTGTTTAATCCTGGAATCAGGTAACATCATATTGCCAGTCTTTCGTGTATCCTTGATTTGTACTAAACTTTGCTAATATCTATTATCTTGGTTCTGAGCAATGGTTCTTATATCGCTGTAATTTTCCACAATAGTTCTTAAATTGTTTGTATGTATCAAACTTTCCCCTTTAGTATTACGCTCATTTCTCATAGACTACCCTCACACTGGTAATAACATTTTCATATTGTTTCTTTATTTAAGGTTATCAGATAGAGAAGCGTGAGAAGGGTCGTGACTGGGTGACAGTTAATTCTGTACCTGTTAAAGACCCCAATTTCACTGTCCATGGCCTTCAGGAGGGACAGGTCTTAGAGTTTAGAGTAGCTGCTGTTAACAAGGCAGGACCAGGCAAACCCAGCAAGGCTACCCCTCAGCATACTGTCAGGGATCCTATCTGTAAGTGAATGGGCATTGTGGTTAAGTAAAAGATGCTCCAAGCCTGGGCATGCAGTCTTTATTCAGCACTGGCCAAATATGATTTTTCCATCAGAGCAAAACACATCATATTTAAAAGTAATACAAATGGCTATTTATTTGTTAGAGTATAATGCTGTCGTATAATAAATAGAAATACCTTTGTGATATCGGTCATCCTGGTCTTAAACAGCAGTCACATTTAGCACCGTATGAACCCTTGTGACACTTATCACCCATTTTACAATTCATTCATTTTTTTAAGGTTAAATAATTCTTTTCTCAAACTTTCTTTCACTTCGATGCAATTTTTGCATAACAATCTCAACATTTTGCAATCACCAACAAGGATATGCATTGCTGTGCACAAACACCAGATATTGTCACAGAAGAATTGTCTGGGTAGTGAAATGTTATCTTGCAAAAAAGTTCATAATGTTGTGACATGACCTTGATATCACAATAAAGTTAGTTTAAAAAATGTTACCTGATCTCTTCATGATGTTAGAGTGCATAACAACACAATAGTCAGTGGCACTAGAGTGAAAGTATAAGGGGTGCAGGGTGACAACTTTGTTGCCAAAACTTCTTTCTCTGTGACTTTCTTGCAACATTTACTTGATGTACTTCTTTTGTATATTTCTCTAGTCCCTGCTGGAGCTCCTAATACACCAAATGTGGATAAAATAACAAAGAATGCTGTGACACTGTCTTGGGCTAAACCTACCAATGATGGTGGCAGTAAAATTCTGGGTTATGTGGTGGAGAAGAAGACTAAAGATGGTGACTGGGAAGAAGTCAACTTGTCTCCTATTAAAGATACTCAGTACACAGTACCTAATCTTAAAGAGGGAGAAGAATATAGCTTTAGAGTAAGAGCTGAGAATGCTGCTGGACCAGGTGAACCAAGCCGTCCCACTCGTTCCATAATAGCCGAGGATCAACCAGGTAAGATTTACATGTACTATTGAAAGTGACCCAGACTTCGAGCTAATGATGTCAAAACTGTTAAATGGAATTGAGTTAAACACCGTCACAGTATATTTTTGATGAAGTCAGTTATACTGCTATAAATGTATATGTGTAATGTTAACATTAGCAGTCTTTAACCTGCCTTTGGTTGGGCAGTTAAATCTTTTTGACTATAAAGTGACAGTATTATTTATTGATGTTTGTAGATCGCCCTAAGCTGAACTTACAGGGTATTCGGGACATAACAGTTAAGGCTGGACAACAGTTCCAGGTAAAGATACCTTTTACTGGTCATCCATTACCTACGGCTTCATGGACATTGGACGGTAACGAAGTGGAGGCTACGTCCAAGAGAGCTATTGAAGTGAGTGGAAATGTTACCTTGACAATATTGCTGTGTTTTTTAACAGGTTTTTTTGTTGTAAATATATTGTAAATTCCCTGTTAATGAACTTTTTTGCATTTAACACAATGTTTTGTAAGTGCTTCTGTTTTGTCTTTCATTTGAAATGTTCAGTGCTAATAAATGAAATTTCTAACCCTGGAAACAGTTTTCATATTGAATTTGCAACTTATTTTGGATTAACATTGGTGAATCCTTCAATTCATGTTTTTGTGCTGACATCACTCAATGTTGAAGACGTCAGAAAAATAAATTGAGCTCGAGTAGATAGACACTTAACAGCAGTTTCGAAAATAGTTCTCGGAATGTATTGGGTCCTTCATTATCTCAAAATTACCCATGAATTATAAAAAAATATTTTTTGCCCCCTTTTACCATGGTATTTACCATGGTTTACCATCCTTTTTCATGGTATTTACCATGATATATAACATGATTACAGTGGCATTTACCATGGTTAACCTCGTTTTTTTTACCATGGTATTTACCATGGTTTACGATGGTATTTACCATGGTTTACCGTGGTATCTACCAGGGATTATCGTGGTATCTACCATGGTTTACCGTGGTATTTACCATGGTTTACCATACTTTTTACCATGGTTCTACATGGGTCCTGACTTTGACACATTGGTAGTACCATTGCTCTAAAAATAGATTATTCAGATGATTATAGATTAAATTCTTTTTAAAAAAATTGTCCTAGTAGCGTTTCTATTTATATGAAAGATTCATACCACCCTCAACTCTGTAAAAAAAAAAATTTCGTTACAACTATTTGATGCTGTCTATCTTGTCAGGCTTACTATATTTTGAGGTTTAACCTTCTCGATGACATGATAATTGAGTGTGAAGAATGATACCATATTCATATCTCCATCAGAATTCATTAATCAGTCTTTAGGATTGTTACACTAAGGTTTACTTCAATTTTTTTTTTAACCTTTTGTTGTTGATTGTTCCTCTGGAAATTCTTTATTTGTTTACACTGTTTTGGTGAAACGTATGTTGTGAACTAGTCTTGCTGTCATATCATATAAATACATCTGAGTTACTGTTTGTTTGCTAACATTTCCTTCTGCTTTTGTTCACATTTTTAAACATTATCATAGATTAAGGTAAGTACTCATTTATTATCTAACATAGTTTTATATAACTTGCATTTGCATGTCATTCTTTCATATTAACATATTCTCTAGTCCATTCAGAAATCTATTTTCTGTTAACACACTTTATTCATCTTTATTTCATTGATATACTTGAAATTGTTTAAGATGATACCCAGGGAATGCTCAAGTAGTGATATACCTGTAGATCTGTGTAATGTTGGATTGTTGATTTACCTGTAGAAAACAGATGAATGTTAGATGATACATCCTATTGGACCACACAAAAATATAAAATTAAGAACTTTCAGGAGGTGAAATTTCAGGAACTTAAGTTGTAGACTGCTATACTATGTGTAAAGTGAAATAAAATAGTCCATTTCCTTCCTTGCATGTACTATAATAGTTATTGCATCATCAGAAAATGAGCTAAAATATATGAGTACATGCATTGTAGTTTACACATATTTTGTAGAGTTGCACAGCTCTAGTTTATAAACTGTAGGTATGTTGCATTGGTTAGTAGTTTTAGACACTCCAAACATCTTTACTGTTCTCCTGGTATACTTCACAGCCCTGGTTTGACCCGAGAGACACTTTATACTCATGTAATGGAATTACACAACTCTAGTTAATGAACTGTGGGTACAGTGCTTAGATTAATGATTATGTTTCCTACATATAAACATAGTAAAATTGTTTAGAATGTGAACATAATACCTATCCAGGCCTGTGGTGTTGGGGAGACCGGGCCGAATGGGGTCTTCCCATGGTTTTGCAAACTTGGTTTAGGAGGACCAATTTATAGGTTTCCAAAATTGTTTGCAGTGTTCATCCAAATTTGCATTTTGCTACTGATTTTGACAACTTTTGTCAATCCAATCATCAATAAAGTTTGTATTATAACGTAATTTTGCTTTATTTTTCATAAATTCACATTCTTGTATTAAAAAAATCAGCAAAGCAGTGACAGATGCAAATGTTACGTTATCTTACAAAATTTTAGAGGAATAATTTTAAGGTTATGCCGGAAAAGATAACAGCACAGGGTTGCCTATCCATTTGTGAAACAGTTAATTTCTACATGTATTTAGGATACGTATTGATTGCTGTGGGTCATTTGTGCTTTATTGGCACCCTTCCAACATCATAATGACTTGACACATGTACACTAATTTGTACATCAGAAATTGTCTCATGGGGCAACTGTTGTGAAGAAAACAAGCTTTGAACTAATGAATAATGAAAGAATGAGATAGAGTTAAATTGTCTGAATTATGTTTGCCATGTTTTGTTAAATTCTTTAACATTTTTTGATAACATTTTCAGCTGAATGAAGACAGTGCTATGTTGATAGTGCCTAAATCCAAGCGAGAAGATGCTGGTCGTTACAGTCTGACATTAAAGAATGCCTCTGGTCAAGATACAGGCTCTGTCAATGTTAATGTACTGGGTGAGTGATGTTTGATGCCTGGTGTAACACCCATTACTTGTACTGTTTTGTTCAGGTTAAAAAATGTAAATGTAAAACAAGTAGAGTGAATGTAAATTCATTGTATTACAATGTACATAGATGTTGAATTGATATATCTACTACAGGTATGTTATACATTTATTTCTGGAAATATACCCTCTTCTTCAAGTCGTTAGATCTTTCATCTTCGATTAATTTAGATCATCAAAATAGATTGCATTGAGATTGTTATACACTTGTTACATTTTTCAAGATTTGAACAAATTACTTTTTCCAAGTTGCTTTATGATGAAATAAATTAATTTTGTTTGTTTTTAGACAAACCATCTGCCCCATGTGGTCCGATATTTGCTGATGAATTCCGTGGTGATAGCCTCACTCTGAATTGGGAGGCTCCTAAAGACGACGGAGGAGATAAGATTACTAATTATATTGTTGAGAAAAAGAAGAAGGGCGCTGGTAACTGGTCCAAAGTGAGCAGTTTTGTGAACACCCCCACATGTCAAGTGAGGAACCTTGAACCCGGAGAGGAATATGAGTTCAGAATTTGTGCAGAGAACCCACATGGTGTCAGTGAACCTCTGGAAACTACCGAGCCTATCAAGGCCAAATACCCATACGGTAAGACAAGTTGTGGAAGGCATGGTCTAGCTGGCTGAAATTTGGTGCCTGAGTCATGGGCTTTAAATACACAAGGGTCTCACCTGACAAAATCTACTGAAATACTATGAACTTTTCCAACTATTAAAGGTTCTACCAAAAAAGCGTAAATATTGAAGACACAAGCTGCTATAATTAATATCATAAATATAAAATAGTCAAACTTGTACACCCATTGAACAAAAATGTAAAAAAAAACATGAAATTTCAGATCGAAAGTTACTTGCCAATACTACATGTACATATACACGGTTTATATAGAGAATAATAGGTAATGCTTACCAGTGTCACTTTTATGCTTTATTTTTTTTACATTTTAATTTAACACAGCATAATTTCAAGTAAAAATTGGTTTGAAAGCATTAAAAATTCAAGATTATCCTGATAAAAAGTTAAGAAAGTCAACATGAACATTGCTTTCTTTCAAAGTCCAGTCTTTCAATTTGAGCCAGCATGTAAGTAGATTTACATAAATCCTATATTTCCTGGTGTTTTCAGATCCACCAGGTGCCCCTGGAGAACCTAAAGCCCTCACAACCTCTGAGGATTCCATCACATTAGAATGGACTGCACCAAGGAAAGATGGTGGAGCTCCCATCAAAGGCTATGTTGTGGAGAAGAGAGAAAAGGGAGACACCCGATGGGTGAAGTGAGTGAAATATAATGGTATTTGCAGAAATATTTACCTTAGTTTTGGGTTTTCACTATAGGTAAATTAATTAGATGATAATATTTTATACAGAAAAGCTTTTGTCATCTTTTAGCTATCTATGCATCTTTGTCGGCCATTTTGGTGAATAAAACAAAACATTGCAACTATTACTATTCTTATTCTTTGAAATCACCCAACTCTGATTTTTCAAAGCTGCAACTCTTCTTTGAATTCTTTATTGGAGGCAAACATTTGTCAAGTTAGTTATACTTTTGTTTTTATTTTGTTTATTTAGGGCTAATATTGGTGAAGTATTGGACACAGAATACCAGGTTCGTGGGTTGACTAATGGTAAGGAGTATGAATTCAGGGTGGCTGCTGTGAACTCGGCCGGACCAGGAGAGTTTGCTGAGACTTCGGAAGCTATCAAAGCCAGAGCACCTCCAGGTTAGGCTTTAGTCTATTTGTTTATTATATAGATGATCTTTTGTTTATTTAGGCAGGGGGGATGTCGCTCTCAAAGAAGTGCCAAAAGGAAGAACTTATCTATACAGTAGAATAAACAGATCAAGAGTGTGGTTACAATGCTGTGATTTTATTTAAACAGTTTTTTAAACCATAGTGTTTGTAAATTCATGTGAATTTCATAATGTTAATTTTGTTTTTTTGGTGCTCTGTAAGTCGGCTACAATGTTAATGCGTGCATGAGGGTTACAATTTGATGTTTACACTGCTGGTACCATAGATGTTTTAATTTATTGTTCATTATTAGGATTTTTGCATTATTACTTTAAAAACAAAACAGTGTAAAGCTGCCTATTATAAACTACATTGTATCTCCTGCGTGTGTCTGTGCCAAGAAAAAGCTGATACAGTATCTGATGATATGTTGTACAATATATTTTTGTTCTCTTAGTTGCTCCTAAGATTGGACTAGACTTCTCAGGAAAAGACATTGTCGCTGTGGCTGGGAAGGAATTCCGTATCCCAATCCCATTCAGAGGAAACCCTATTCCAACATGCTCATGGAATCAGGTAGGTTCGCCACTTGTTTTTCCTCTTTTCACATTATGAAAAGATGCATAAAAACCAATGATTGAGCCTTGAGAACTTATGTTATTTCTGTTACCTCTATATTCCATAGTTTTTGTCAAAATTTCAAATCAAAATTTTCCACTGTGCTTGTTCTAAATATATTTGTAAAGCTGCCAGTGTTTACAATTGAATTGACAAAGTTTTTTTGTTTTCTCACAAATCATATGTAAATGTTGTTCTCCATGATTTATCTTCAGGATGGTATGAATATCTCAGAAGGTGAAAGGATTAGCTTTGAGTCCTCACCTGATATTATTCTTCTCAAAAACAAGAAAGCTGAGAAAGGAGATGCTGGAAAATATACCGTTACCCTTACAAATGAGAAGGGTTCTGATTCAGCTGTCATTAATGTCACAGTTGTTGGTGAGTAGATCAGGTCCTATGACTCTTGATTGGAGTCAATTACATATAAATATGGAAATAAAATTAAGACAAAGGTTACATATTAAATAGCCTTAAGGAAAAAAAGTTAATCTGATGATGAAGGATGAAACTGAGGTTGATGATAAATGCATGTATACCTTAACCAGGGTAATATTTAAATTTGATGCATTTAACTGTTTCAGATGCTCCTACACCGCCAGAGGGTCCTCTAGAAATAACAGCTATATCTCCAGAGGGTTGTACTCTAACATGGAAACCACCTAAGGTAATCTGCCAGCATATGTTGTCTTATTTCTTTCCTAAGATAATATTGGGTCAGTGGCCGTGGTTCTGTGGTTAATGTGGTGGACTGGTGAAGCTTCAATGTACCCCATACAGGTGCCCCCAGTAGACCGCCGGTGCCCCCAATAGACCGCCGGTGCCCCCAATAGACCGCCGCTGTCACCAATAGACCGCCGGTGCCCCCAATAGACCGCCGGTGTCGCAAATAGACACTCTGGTAATCCCAAGGATTGTGTTTTACAAGGTTTCCTGCCAGCTGTCCAACATAAGGCATGGTAGGAAACGGACAATCCATCGTCATACAAGTGCAAAACCGTTGAATATATTGTTTAACCCAATCAAACCAACGAAACAAACCGTGATATAATAAAAATCATACCTGGATCAATAAAGCATACATGTATAATTATTTTCAAAATGTGTTTAGTTTCATTCTTCTAAATGCAGCGCCCACGGTTGTGGCTTAGTGGTAGCATGTGCGCTTACTTATCCTACTTCTTTTTACCGTTCACGGGATCAGGTCCGTCTGACGACCAACAGGTATATGAGTGAGTCACATGATGTGGCTCCGGCAATAACGGGGGTGGTTTTTACGAGGTTTCCTCCCGCCTTTCCGCTGTAATGAGGCAAGGAGCAGTGTGAAGAGGACAATCCTTCGTCATATAAGTGAAATACCCTTGAGAACGACAAACAAACAAACAATCTAAAAGCAGTAGAAACATAGTTTTGTTTGTTAAATTTAGGGCCAAGTGCTCAAAACCATGACTAGTCACTGATACCAGATTTCATTGAGTAATAGCGGATTAGAGATAGACATTCCACAGTGTGCGCTGCATCTGATATCGGATTAAATAACTAGTACTTTGAGCAATTCGGCACTGTTGTTGCAAGAGAGCAGCAAAGCAATTTCACCTGAATCAGATGATGTTACACTTTGCTGTAGGTTAATCTGTTACTTGTGACATAACCACTTGTATTTGACTGTTTCCTAGACGAATGTACCCTTTCATAGTCATGATACTGTTTGAAGCCCTCACATGTTCACATAAATGTTTACTGAGTTCATAGTGACCTGCAGGTTTATCATTGACTCTTCTTGTCCTCGATTGTAGGAAGACGGTGGTGCTCCTGTCACAAACTACGTGGTAGAAAAGTTGGATCCTCGTACAGGTAACTGGAGTGGTGTCAGTAAGTTTGTCCGTGGCACCAGTTATGAAGTGTTGGGTCTGACTGAAGGAAAGGAGTACAAATTCCGTGTTCGTGCTGAGAACAAACATGGTGTTGGTGAGCCATTGGAAGCCAGGGAACCCATGATCGCTAAGAGTCCATTCTGTAAGTTATCTCTTATTACTGACTACACAAAACACATCTTCATAAAAGTCATTTTTATTTACACAAATTTTTTTTATGATCAGTAATGTTTTGTCAGAGAGACAAAGGTTGATTTATTTGTCTTATTCATAAAAATATATGTAATTATCACAAATAGTGTACAAAGACAATTTTTCTTGTCTTTTGTTTTTTTTTTTACGTGTCCGGCATAAGTTTTAAAATTTACACAGAATCAGAATGACTTATTTGATATTTGAACTATTTTGTTTGCTATTCTCAGCTGCTCCTGATCCACCAGGAACCCCAGAGGTTATTGATATCGATCAAGATAATGTCACATTGTCGTGGGCACGCCCTAAGAGTGATGGGGGTAAGAAGTTACAGGGTTATGTTATAGAGATGAAAGAACTGGACGGAAGGAAATGGAAACCAGTTAATGACTTCCCTACTAAGGATAACATGTACAAAGGTAGTGTATCAAACATTTTTAAAATTTGTATGTCATAAATTTATCAATTATTATGCTAATCAAGATCATTTTCGATATCAATGTGAATGTGTTCTGATGTTCTGATAATCTTAACATTTTCATAAGTATGGTTTTTACTGAAGCATAAACAAAAAAAAGCAAGAAAAAAATGCTTACAATCTCTCTGGAAGAACAGTTGGCCACCAGCTTGTAGCAATTGTGATTTAATAATTTTTTTCCTTTTGCCCTTATATTGCCTGTTCCTAAATCCAGAATCTGCCGTAGATTTCCTGACCTGAATGTAAACACCCAGTAGTTACATTATTACTAGTAGTAAATAATTCTGACCTGTTATCAAAGTAAAACATTCTAGAATCAGTGATATTTTGTTATTTCCAGTGACTGGTTTGAAGCCGGGTAACTATGAATTCCGTGTGAGAGCTAAGAATGCTGTTGGTTTAAGTGAACCCAGTGACACATCAGGATCTGTTACACCCAAGCCAAAATTCAGTAAGTCTCTTCAATATATCTTTTAAATATTTAAGCATTATTGCAATTTTTTTAGTTAGTGGTGGATTATATAATAATGAGTACAAACTAATACCGTAATTTAAGTTTGCAGGTCTTTCTAAACTTAAGTAATGTATTGTAGAATAATTTACATATGTAACACTATTTTATTAAAACTGCTTTTAAATTCCTTTAACTTGCTGATAAAAACGGAACTTTTTTAAAGTTTGTTGAAAATGTAAAGCAAAAATGTTTAGAATGAATTGTCCTGTGCCAATGTTTAATGTATTTTTAGGCAAATCTTCTTGTAGTCATATAACGGATTTCACATAAAATGGCAGGAACATTTTTTAACACAATGAACTATTGATCATTTGTACAGCAAAACCAGATGCCCCTGGAATGCCAGAAGCTGTCGGTGTTGGAAGAACTTTTGTGGATCTCAAATGGGATAAACCCAGAAATGATGGCGGAAACAAGATTACAGGTAAAATAGCAAGGAAACTATACTTGGTATAATATATGGTATGACAGTGTCCAAGTTCATGATGTAGTTGAGTGGTAATAGTGTTGTGGTCCATATTCGGTGCTCTACACGTTCTTCTACTCTTGCTCCTTACATTGTACATGTAGCTACATCAGATTAATGAAATATTGTAAATCCGTTTCCTTCAAGATTAATATTCATTTATAATAGTACCTTGTTTCTTAGAATAGTTCATGGCCTTAGATGGTTCTCTGTGTAATCGACAGAATTATTACAAAATACAAAATGATGTGGATGAATGGGTGAAGTGTTAACAAAAAAAGTATAGTTAATGTGTTACCGCTTCCATCATTCACTGGAGTAATATATACATGGATGTTGTGTAAATAACACTAAATCTGAAGAAAGTGACATATCACTGGACAAACATAGCAACCACGGAACACAAAGAGTATGTAGTAAAGAGTGTTGTTTCTGAACTTTTAAAGTGTTAATAATTGCATGATTGCAGGTTACAATGTGGAGGTTCGTGACAAGGACACAGATAATTGGAGGAGAGTTAATGATTATCCAGTCCTGGATAACTTCTATAATGTGGCTAATCTCAAAGAGGGAGATGAATTAGAGTTCAGAGTGGCTGCCATTAATGCTGCCGGTCAGGGTGATTTCAGCAATGGTTCAGGAGCTATTAAAGTGCGGGAAAAGATTAGTAAGTACTTTATGTGACATCAAGCTCTGTGTGTCCGTAAATAAGATCCTGCTATACAGCAGACGGCTGGAAGGAAATTCCTACTGGTCTGCTGCTTTCAGAGCTAGTGGGCAGCATGATGCTGATGTGTCTTGAGGCCAACCACTTTAAATTTTCATATTATGCCCTTTGCCTGTGTGTATCTTGTTTGTTGCCGGGTTAGCAAACAAACTTTATTAATGTGATAATAAGATTGATGAGAATTTTTGTAATCTCTCCTATGTAAAATTCTGGATAAGCCTTAAACTGAAAACAATATGAAATATATTAAAGAATTTTGTACAGTGCGATGTGCTTTGAATCCCACACAGACAAGTCCTTGTTGTGCACATCTTTCATTGCCTAAAGTAAAAACAATGTGAAATAACCTTCATGATCATGGGCTTGCGGTCTATCACTCAACCAGTCATGTTATTATCATTCCAGCTGGTTCCGCTCCCGACTTCATTAAGAAGATTAGTAAAGTGAAAGCACCGATTGGTGGACAGGCTCTGTTTACTGCCCAGATCTACGGTAAACCAAATCCAGTTGTCAAATGGTGAGTTTACACATCTGGCCAAATACCTTCTTAACCAATGGTATATTCTCGTGTGTTGTCATGAAACACCCACCCAACAAACCTCTCAGAAAATTGTCTATGCTTTGGATATAATTATACATTTTTCTCTATTAAAGAGCATTTCCACGTACATGTATATGAACATGCATCAGTAAATCATGTAAATTAAGGTCAAAACTTTTTAATCTATTCAGGAATATTTTATTAAATATTTCAATATACAATATAACGATATAATGGTAAATACAATTTTTTTGTATGTGAATGGAATGTCAGTAGCAAATTAAATGACGATTTAACCATATAACATTTGTTAATGTTGCCCCAAGATTTCTCCCAATAGGCTGTGAAATGTGGTTTCATTCAGTTTAAAATGTGACACCAAAGAAAACAAAATTCTTAATTCTATGAAGTAAAATGAGTTACCTAACCTTTATCTCTGAAGGTATAAAAATGGACTGGAGGTTGGAAGTGCAAGCAGAATCCAAGCTAAACAAGACGATGATGTGTGTACCCTCCTCTTTAGAGATGTCTATGAGAATGACTCTTCCGAAATTGTCTGTGAGATTTCTAACAATCTTGGCAAAATCTCCTGCAGTGCACCATTGGACGTCCAAGGTAAGTTATGTGTACAATGTACCATTCAGAAAAAATATCTGGTGGATGATGAAATCTGATGTGTAATAAATTATACTTAATACTATAAAAATGAAATAACAACAGATAACCAAACAATTTAAAACAAAAATAATGCTTTTTCATGGCTCAAGGTTGTCTTTGTATATGGACAATCAACACCTTGCTTTTAATGTTCACAGGCGTAAATATCTGTTATCATTGTTGATTGTAATATGTTTTATGTTTGAGGGACATTGTATTTCTTTCTTTGGACAAACTGATCAACCCATTTTCTATTCATTCAATCTTACCCAGGTTCACTAAAATGTAAGTGTTGGTTATTTTAGGACTGCCTACCATTGACCGTGAACCACGGGACTCGAAGGTTCTTGTTGGTGAACAGTTCAAGTTAAAACTACCAGTCAGCGGTACAGGACCATTCGAGTTCAAACTCAAGAGAAATGGTCGGGAAATTCAGCCTGATGACCGTTTGAAGTTTTCTCCATTTGATGATTATGTTGTGCTCAATATAAAAGGTATGTTTCTACCGTCTTCAAATTTCATATAACTGTTTGTCTTGTGTAAGACTCAAAGTAATATTCCTTAAGTGTATTTAATATCTCTAAATACCAGTTTTCTAAGATCATTGAGAATTTTGATTTTAGGGTAAATATCAGATGCACTAATGATGTAGCTTTTAATTGTTTGTTTGATAGGGGTTTAACACTAGACTTAAGTTTAACTGTTAATAATGACTGTTAGTTGTATACTATTCTCAATGAAAATCTCATTTGACAATAATCTATACTAACTTTCCTTTTTGTGATATAATGTGTGCAGAGGCTGAGCGTGATGATACAGGTCGCTATGAGATAGAAGTCAGTAATGCCAGTGGAGTAGTTGTTGCACCATTCCAACTTAAAGTTCTCAGTAAGTAGGAGTATGGCTGTCAAATTTGGTGTGAATAGTTTGATTTACAAAGTGGTGAGGTGTTATTGGTAATTTTTATGTGATCTATAGATTCAAGAGTTTAGTGGTTTAACACTACAAGATAACAAGAAAAGACTTCCTTCATTTTGAAATTGTATTTTCAACTTTCGAAAACAATCCCATTCCATCATCAGGTATAGTCAAATTATGTAGTGAATACTGGAAATTACATTCACATGGGTTGATTTTGCAAGCATGCCACTCATCTGAGATATTCTCATGGTTCTCTTAAATGTTAATGTAAAGTAAGAAAAAAGAGCGCTTGAAATAGTGGGTTTAAACATATCTTTATTTGTCGACCGAACAAAAGTAGAAGGCTTATAGCATTGCTCTGTTTTCAACCAGTATATTTGATATGCCTGCTGGGCAATGCAAATATGGAATACAGTATTGAGATAACAACAGGGTACAAAAAGATAAGGTTTATAGGTATATCTGTTTATAATAATTACACAATAGAAATAGATAAAGAAAAAAAGTAATAATTATAAACTAAAAATAGGAATGGTGTTAATAATTCTATAGAAACTATTGAAATAGTTCAATAGTTTAATCAGACAATATTAGATTGAAATCAATAAAGAACCATTTGTGTGTTGTGCACCACCTTTAGGTCCCCCAGATACCCCACAAGGTCCCCTGGGAGTTTCTGATATAACAAAGAACTCTTGTAAGCTGCAATGGAAACCTCCACGAGAAGATGGCGGGGCTAGAGTTACACACTACCTGGTGGAAAGAAAAGATATCACTAAACCTTACTGGACAACTGTCGCTTCACAATGCAGAGTAAGTTACCGCTTTCCTGAGCTCTGTCTTTGTTTCTTTCTTGAGAAAAAAAAATAGTTGTAAAATGTGTTGTGGATAACCTGTTAATATCTTGGTGTAAATGTAATATGTAATAATCTATATATATTGTATGAAGTACAGTCAGAGATAAAACCTTTTGCAGCATTCTACCTGAATTTATAAAACCTGCATATTGACAGTTCTGTCAGTTTGGGTGTTAAAATCTCACTAATAGTTTTCTTTTCTCCTCAGGATAATAATTTTGATGTACAAGGTCTGTATGAGGACAGTCAGTATCTGTTCAGAGTGGCAGCCGTCAATGAAAATGGTAACAGTGAATATCTGGAGGCAACCAACCCTATCATTGCCAAGATGCAGTTCGGTAAGTTATTTGTAACAATGGTGAGCAAGAAGTGATTGATTAAGACCATTATCTTGTTGATAGATCTCTAGAACTAGAGCTTTCATAGTTAATTCAATTTCACAGAATTTTAATAGAAATATTTTAATCACAAACTGAATTGGTTGACATGTGTTTGTTGCCATGCTTAGAGGTATTGCACTCAATGGCGGCTGATGAGTACTTCAAAACTTAAACACATGCCTTGCACAGTCAAGACATGTTTCCTTTAGCTCGGGGGCTTAATCACAAAAAAAAATATCATTTGAGCTGTATCCATTTATATCTCAAGCCGTCACAATGAATACTGTCAATGTTCAAAACAGAAAAATGAAACTTTTCATGTGTTAAATTGGTTGACATACGCCTTTCACTTGTATACTGAATCTTTGTGTGTAGGACCACATTTGAGTAGTTTGGGTGTAACATTTCCCCAATTTAGTGGCTTAACTATTGACAACCTTTTGTGACATGTGCTCCAATACAGTTTAAAACATTTGTTGTTTCCAGACAAGCCCGATGCACCTGGTACCCCTGAGATAACAGAAGTTGGTGGTGACTTTGTTAGTTTGAACTGGATGAAACCAGTCTCGGATGGCGGAGGCAAAATCAAAGGCTACTGGATCGACAAACGCGAGCATGGATCAGACAACTGGGTCAGAGTCAATCAGCAGCCTTGTATCACTAATATATTTAATATTCCACATCTGATAGAAGACAGACAATATGAGTTCAGAGTGTTTGCTGAAAATGAAGCTGGTCTGAGTAAACCGTCATCCAACTCAAACTCTGTAAAAGTCAAAGATCCAAATGGTAAGCATACAAAAAATATATTTTCATAAAATGTTCACATGTACTTGATCCGATACCATTTAGCTGTTTTCTTTGATCAGATATTTGGGCCATGTTTGTTAAATTCAACACAAGTGTTCCACAGCTGACTAACCTTCTAAGATTTTCTGAGCTTAGAATCTGTTCAAAATAAGAAAGTGTTATCCCAAAATAACGAAACTGTTAATATTCACTATCTGAAGGGGTATAGAATGTCCGCTACCTAGACTCCAGCTGACGAACCTTCTATTTTTGTATAAGGCCGGGTGGCTGAGTGGTCTGGATGGCCGGCATTAACTTCTGGCGATTCGGCGCCTGACTCTGATGGTCGTGAGTTTGATTCCCAGATGGGTTTCAACCAACACAATTTTCTGAACTAGAATCTGTTCAAACCAAGAAAATGTTGTCCCGAAAAAATAAAAATTTACTTTCTAAAAGAAAATAAATGACATGGTGTCCAGTACAGTTTTGTGCACAATAATATTTGTTATGTGTTATTTGTTCAAAATGAACTTCATTAGCAAAATTTAACAATGACTGAAAAGCTGAAAATCCACAAATTGTATGCTTTTCCTGTTTGCCAGGCACACTATATCAGTATTTTCATTATTTTGGGATAACACTTTCTTAGTTTGAACCGATTCCAGTTCAGAAAATTTTGCAGGTTAAAACCCGTCCGGGAA
>JAQQZZ010071935.1:0-21509 GCA_030265115.1 Mopalia vespertina | reverse complement strand
TGTTTGATTGGGGTTTAACGTCGTACTCAAGGGTATTTCACTTATATGACGACGGATTGTCCACTTCACACTGCCTTGCCTTGTTACGGTGGAAAACCGGGAGGTAACCTCGTAAAAACCACCCCCGCGATTGCCGGAGCCACATCGTGTGACTCACTCATATACCTGGTGGTCGACAGACGGACTCGATTCGGTGAACGGCAAATTGGAGTAGGATTAGGAAGCGTACAAGCTACCACAGCCACGGCCGCGGCCCTAGCCACCATTTGACATATTGAGAAATTGTAACAGAATTTTATTATTTGTCAAATATTTTCGCAATTAATCTATTGTTTACTTTACGAAAATGCATCATATACATCTATGAATAATCCATACTATTGGAAATGAATCCTGGTATTTGTGCCAGGTATTTGGTAGCAAGCATTTACTAGAACCAACAAATTATTTTCAAGGATTGTTCAGTTGAGTGGGGCCGTGACCCCCATCGATATAGAACAGACACTACTACAGTACTTAACTTCAATCTAAAATAAATTAATGAGTTTTTATCATTTGTATGCCCGCTTTGTTATTATTGTCTTTCGAACTATGTTGATGTGCATACACGAGGCTACTCTTAGAGGAATAAGTTAATGTTAGTTAGACAAATTTAAGGTGCCTTCATCTAATTACACGCATCAATCATTTATATTGCGAATTGATGACAGGACTCCAGAGTGTCTAAATAACGGCTGTGAGGTTAGATTGGGTTACATTGGAGTTCGATGTGCCATATTTCTCTAAATAATCCTATTTTATCCTCCGGAAATAAAAACTAAGACACTCTTATACATAGCAATACTGATGTCCAAAAGATATATAATTAGGACAACTCTGCATTTCAACAGTAATTGACACTAATTCAATCGTAAAGCGTGAAGTGTCTAACTATATCGGAAATCTTATCCTCCTTCAATGCAAAGTAAACACATTTCAAATACAATTTCCTTAGCTAGAGGTCGACGTTTGCGTATGTCCAATCTACTTAAGATTTAAACTGAAGCAGACATTCTTTGGTAATTTCATTGATAACCCTATCTTTTAATGGGTGTTTATTGGACTGAACGGTTTTTAGCGATTAAAATTATACAAATATACGTCTATATCTAGAGAAGCAATCTAGAGGTAGAAGGCCGGGTGGCTGAGTGATCTAGGTGGCCTGCATTTACTGCTGGCGATTCGGTGCCTTACTCTGAGGGTCGGGGTTCGATTCCCGGACGGGTTTCAACCTGCAAAATTGTTTGAACTGGTATCGGTTCAAACTAAGAAAGTGTTATCCCCGATAACGAAAATACTGTTAATCTTCACTTTCTAAAAGACACCAAAATGTATTCATCTCTAGGACTCATTAAGGGACAAAGTGATGTCAAAACTTAGAATGTATTCTAAATACCCAGTTATCTCTAACTTTGTAAGTATGATTTTATAGATGTCGTGTGTAGGCTACTCGCTACGTCTCTTTACCACTGTATATAATAGAACAAAATATCCCAAACTATATCTATCTCGTCTTTAATCATCCAGTCTATTTTAGCTAATTAGTTGAACAAAAACAGACGTTTTTGTTCTTGACGTCTTACGTTTTTGACGTTTTTGTTCAACAAAAACAGACGTTATGTTGAAATTGATCGAGTAGTGCTAGCTTGAACTGCGTCTTTGTATTTTATTTTCATTGAAATTTGTTCAGCTATGATAATTGTGCTACACTATGTATACATCTAGTGGATCTATTGAAAGGCAAAGCAATGCTACTAAGATTTATTTTGTGAACTCCAATGAACATTATTTGTTTACATGATTTATGAATGCTGTGTCATTTGTGAATAAGGATTCGCTCTATAAGCTAGAATACAATAATGCTGTGCAGAACATGCCGAATAAACACCATGTGTTCAATACCTATGGTTTATAAAAAGTATTGATGTAATTGAAACATACGTATTTTTTTATTTATAAAAAAGAACAATGAAATCAAACACCGGTTGTATTTTTTTTTTAATTTACCCTAACGTCGTAACGTCTGTATAATTTGTTTTCTTCCCACATTCACCTGACTCAACGGGATAGGTAATTTATTTAGGACGTCTAGTCAGCGGATTATTTAATTTTACTCTTAAATAATCTCATTAAATAAGACTCAATTTATATTCAGAGGGTTTAACATCAACATGGAGCTAGATTGGCGTCATTCATCTCAATTAACAAGAACATAATACGACCAACAAACTAAGTGAAGTTTATGCCATCGATTTTTCTTTTTACTGTCTTTAACCGTCTCTAAGATTTGCAGCCTATGTTTGACCATTGCTTCTCACTTTAACGCTTATCATTCTAGTTGCCAATTTGAAAGAAACAAATAAAGTTGACAATCGACAGTGTTTCGGAAATAAGAATGGTTAACACATGTGCGAAATTGGAAAGGCTAAATCAATTAAAATATGGATTTATCTTTTTAATAAATGAATCTTTAATTAAACAATCCATATTTAGCCAAAACTGATGTATGACAAACGAATAATTCAGAAACAACGATCAACTGATGACGAGAAATGTATATTGTGTTTTGTTTTAATTCGTGTTATTTTATTATAAAAACCATTCTTAACCCTTATGGGACAATCATTAGAGTTATGATTAACGAACAACCACAGCTGTTAAAGTGACATTATTTTCGATCAATTCAATATAACTCATCTTCTCGTAATAGTGTTTGTATAATTGTTAAAAAAAAGATGAAACTAATTCATCTTTCATCACCGACAAGAGTCCCATTCATGTTTGTAATGCGCTTACTCATTATGTCGTTAAATACTACTTGAACATAACGTTTATACGACTCTAGAGTACATTTACCCTCTGACTGTGAGGACGATGTGTTAACAGAATCATACTGTCTTTATTAAGCACTGGAGGAACATTCATTCATAAAAGAACAAAACACCTCTTATTTTATGTTGTGTTGCTGTGGCTAATTACCCTTAGAGTATAAGGGTATAAAGGATAAAGCGTAACATCCTTTAATACAGCGTTAATTACAAAATAACCAAATTGACACTTGTCATGTTTAAAATAAACCCTTACGATGCATGGCGTAAAACACAAATCAACCAACCAATTGTTCCAGCCTACACAAATCTTTATTTGACAGAGTTACCGTATTCTGTTTAGGATTTTACATTTTTGTCGTAGTAATGTTTCACATTATTACTACAAAGTTAAGTTTAACGTCGTAGTCAAGGATATTTCACCTATATAACGACGGATTGTCCACTTCACCCTGCACCTTGCCTTATTACGGTGGAAAACCGGGAGAAAGTCGTTTTGTTATCGTCGTGTCTTGTCTTGTTTGTAAGTTGTCAGTGGCATCAGAAGTGTTTTCCTTCACACATTGGACTTGCCCACCGTCATATGAGTAAAACAACTTTGAGTACAGCGTTAAACCCCAAAGTAAACGAGCAGACCGTTCAACCAAAACCGAAAATGTTAAAGAGAACTGTTAATCGGGGCGTACTCTATATATCCGCTAATGTCACTGTAAGGTAGCAGTAAGATCATTGGTAATCCGATTACAACGTCAGGGATCTTGTGTCGAGATTCAGCACCCACAATTTTGGGGGTGGCCGTAGCAGATCAGTGATTGGTATTTGTGCCAAGGGTCAAAGGTTGACTGCATGCCAATTTAATTAGGTCATATTATTGCTATGGACATTTATCATGTTTATACGTGTTACAAAGTCTATTAAACATGTGTTTGCTTAAATTGTTCATATGTCAACGTTGTTTCACATTTTTCAATATATTTGACTTTAAATGTACATGGAATAAACAAATTTTTTTCTTTCTACCAATGAACTTTGACCCTCAGCTTCCGCAAGTAACGTAAGCGGTTGAGATTGAGCTGTGTTTAAAAAATATGACAGACGGTGTGTACTTTCTGTGCGGTAAAGTCGATCAAATTTTTCGCAAATGGGAGTGGAATGTCACGAATGTGGTATACAGGGAAACTTAACAGGCAAGGTAGCATCCTCATGGCCAATAAAGTTTGCTGGGACAATTTTTTCGCGACTTTCAGTGATCTAGATATTTCTCGACAAAAAGTCTTATGAACAGACCTCAGACGTTAGTTATTGCCCGCCAGAGAATAACTCAAAAACTTCTGAATCCCCCGGACTAATTGGAACCCTGTTTTAAAATGAGTTATGTCACATAATTTGTCTTCAGGCCTAAAACATAGACCTGGAGAACAATACTTTAAAAAAATGTGAAGAAAAATAATTACAGAGTGTTGATGCACTGAACCGTTGTGGAAGGGAGATATAGGTCACGACCCATGGGGTTCTATCCAAAGAAACGAGAAACATAAAAAATGTTCGTTCTTTAACAGAGCTCGCAACACTTCAGGTAATATGTTGGTTGAAAAGCAATAAAAACAACAGCACGAAAGTTCATCTGTCTCTCTTAGGTAACATAATGTTTACACGGCTATTGTTTACGACTCTTGGGATCCTGTAGCTAGAGGCCAGGCAATAAAACAAGTGAGTTAGCCTATTACCTATCCGCTGGGCTTGATCTCCAGCTTGGAATCTTTCCTTGTATAATCGATTTATGCTCTGGCATTCCAGTTAAACAGCACATCAATTGTATAATTGGACTCTTTAATCTGTATTGATGTGTCGCGTTGAATTGACCTGTGTGGACTGTGTTGTGAAGGCATAACATTTATTCCATGAATGTGGCTTCTTGGTGTTTCTTTATTGAAAGAATCGGGGGACAGCGGGGCGTCATCACAGGGCATATGAATTGTATAGGGGCCTACATCGTACACGATTATAATACATATATAAAGATGACAATAACCTTAATATTTGTCGAAATTAAGCGCCAAAGCGTTCTTTAAATGGTTTTTAAAAATATCAAAAATATTGTTGATTAAGGAATTAAAAAAGCATTCAATCGAAATAAAGCGAGAAAGTCTCAGAAGTATCGCTTATAATAAGGTTTCCTCAAATCTGAATACACTGGACAACATATGACCAGATATATTATTTTTCTGTTCAATTCCTTCTAGTGGGTGGTTTGAGAGAAATTCCTGTTACCCGTGTGCTTTCTGAGCTAAAGAGGAACAGGAAGCCGATATGTTTGTGAAGTCTTTGTATTGTCCTGTGATGTGTTTTGTTGTTGCCAGTGGTGTCGGGTGTTGTTTTCTTCATATATTGGGCTGGCACTCCGTCATGTGAGTGAAATAACCTTAAGCACGGTGTTGTTCCCCAACCAAGAAAACCTCCCGCAGATGTCGTACTTTCCATCACAACAAAATAATTTGCAGATTGAAATGTAGACTATTTTGTTACTTCTGTAAACCTCTCCCTTTCCATTAGAGTCCCATTCAGACATGTCCAACAACTACAGGAACAATGAAGATTAAGCTATTGGTAGAAAGCGGATTATTTTTTTACTGGCTATTCTTAAAACAATGGCGATAATCAGCGCGTAAAAACAAGGCTGATTTTTACTTCTCTAGCTCCGATAGTGTGACAGCCTATATGAGCTGAGATAATTATAATGCTCGTTCGGGAATATGCGCCCAAACAGCACTTATGTTTTCTTAATACGAAAAACCAGTCTGGTGTACTTCAAGTTTGAATTAACTGACAGTACTATGCAGTGACATTTATCGAATCGAATGTAACTCCAAGCTTGTTGGTTGAAACCGTTACTGCCAAACTCTCTTCAAACAGGAACAAGTATGTTAACACACGTGGTTCTACATACCCAATAATGAGACGGTCATACGACAACAGGCATCCTGGGTAATCCGATTGCCGAAAACCGTTTTACATGCTGTGACGATATCACCAACGTTTCACCGGATGTAACACATCAAATCTCCGTTTTCTCGGCTGATGTTGGGATGACTGTTGTGTTTACGGTAGTTTAAAAAACCGCTAGTAGTTGTGTAAGTCAGAGCCCCGAGATCTGACCAGTTCTAGAAAAGAAACATAAACTATTGGCCTCTCTTGGTTCTAGATGATATTTCAAACCGCAAGTCATGTCAGTTTACTAGGACGGTAGAGTGACAATGTCAATATATTTCACGACCCCTGGGAGTCTTTCCAAAGAAACATAAAACATCGGTTTATTCAAAAACGGAGAACATAACACGTCATACACCTTGGTGTAAACACACTTTAAACAAACCGTTACAAAAACAGCACGAAAGTTCGTCTCTCGCTCTGATAAGTAATATGATGTTAACACGGATATTGTTTACGACTCTTGGGATCCTGTAGTTAGAGACTAGTCAATAAAACAAGGGGTATAGGCGTGTAGCCTATCATCTAGCTGTACGGCTCGATGTCCAGGTTGGAGTGTTACATTCTCTAAACACAGTGGTTACCAGTAGCCCGTAAAAACACATCCACGAGTGGCAAGGTTATTACGTCTCTATCACTGATAGTGTACCAGCCTATATGAGCTGGGATAATTTGAAAAAAATGCCAGTTCAGAAATAATGGGTCCAAAAATGATTAGTGTTTCCTTTAATACTCAAGACGAGTCTGCCGTACTTTGTCTTTTTTTTTCTTCTTGTGAACCGACAAGGTTAGTATTTAATTACATTTCATTTGATCATTTATTACCCCAAGCCTATTCAAAGATTTGTTCTCCCTTATGTCAAATTGTTTTGTTCTTATTGGTCGTAAATCGAACTCTTCAAACAGGAACAAGTAAGTTACTCATAAGTGTTTTCAACAACGGCGATGATCGGCCAGCATAAACACATCCACGAGTATCCCTTTTCTATCTCAGAGATAATTATAATACCCGTTCAGGAATGATGCGTGCAAAAAGCACTAATTTTACCTTCAATATGAAGCATTTAAAGTCTTTTTCCTTTGTCTTCCACAAAATTTACAGGATTCGTATTCGGTTACACTTGTTTTGATCGAATGGAACTCCAAGCTTGCTACAAGATTATATTACATAAATAGTCAACGCCATTTTCCCGGAAATTTTAGATGTCAGTAAGGAGTAAATTGGTATTCGACTGGTTTATTCTTTTTGTTTGTCCAGTTTTTACTTTCCGTGTTTAATAACAGAAACGTTTTTGTTTCTCTCTCTCTCTGATGAAAGTTTATTCATCATTTCCCTTTACATATAAGGATTGAATCCGGGTTGCCAATCTTGTTTAATTGATTGATCTTCATTTTCACATAACACAAACGTTGTACGAATATTAATCACGGTGGTGACATCCGAATAGCACCTGGTCGATTGTCTAATCAATTCTTGTCGTCACGTATTTGTATTCGTTCGGAATTTTGTTAAAAAATCCCAACAAAGTGATCATCAGTGTTATCCTTATATTTGTTAAGATTCCACGGAATTAAACCGCATGTTATTATGTATGAAACGCAGAGACAAAAACGAAACAGGTTAACTAATGTAATGTCAGGAAAAGCAAATACAATTCATGTCAGAAGCTATTCCGTGTCAGGGCCCATGGCGTCGAAGGTTCATTGAACTGTATGTTGAGTTCCACGTAGAAAATTAATAGGCCTTCCGGATTTGCCATGATAAGGTATGTACAAACAACAGTATTTAACGAGTTCCCGTGTTAACATTTTAACAAGGCTATTATGTTCGCGCCAGGGAATCTGAACATGATCATAATTATATCATTTGTTTGGTGAAAGTGGATTGTGTTTTGACTGCAAATAGGTTAGATCTTTATTATTATCGAAAAAACCAAGACATTATTGTGGACGTGATGAAACTCTATATGATAAAAACGAAAGTAATATTTCGTATAACTGGCTTTGGTCACCATTGTATTAGATTGATAAATTGTTGTTCTAAATTTATATTAGAACAATTTGCTCCTTATGCTTAAAATAAAATACAATCAGCTTTTCTTGAAGTGCTGTTTGCTAATAAAAACGCTCATCTTAGCAAGAATATATATCGACATATTTTGTTCATTTTGCAAATGAAAAAAGAAAACAACAATATCGGCTTCCTACTTGAAATCTTTGCTACCGGCAAATATTCTGGTTTTAGTCCTTGCACTCTTTGAGTATGGAAATCTGGCTGTTTATAATTTTTAACAGTACAGCAGCTTTCATATCTACCAATAGCATAGCTCAAGTGAATGACATTTGATGGCAGGTTTTTCTGATATCAGCGGAATTTAATAGTAATACGTCAATAACGGAGACAATATACCAAATGTAATATTGACTGTATCGCTTACTCGTCAGTCAATAAAGGCGACTTATAACATGGCCAATGATATACCGAACCGTATATTGTTGATGCCTTGTTTGATGTGATTTAATGACAGGATATATTTGTGATTATGTGAAGCTTAACGATAACTTACTCTGACAGAATAGTGACACAACATTATATCACATATATACAAACATGTCTATGAAAAGTAATCACACTGGCACAGGGATGTCGATTAATCAAAACCGATGAATCATCTCAACTTAATATCTATGTTCAAGCCAATGGTTTACACGCAAAGTACCGACAAATGATCAAAACACTTTCGATAACTAGGTTTATCCATTAGTTCTTATAATGGCAATATGGAACAGAAGCTGAACATTAATGTAAGCAATACAACTTTCCGTAAATGTTATTTATATACGTTGGTTGGTGTTTTACGCTGCGCTTAACTGTAATTCACTTATACAACGGCGGTGTATTCCAACAATAATGAAAACTTGCACAATCAAGATGTAAAGACTTCCATAATGTTGGAAAGTTAACTTTCCTCCAGTGCTAAGTAAAGACACTATTACTACTCTTCTAACAAGCTGTCCTTAGCCAGAGGGTTTATTTATATAGGTAACTATATACAATGTTCTATTGGTGCCAGTTTTAGTTCATCATCTTGTTCACGCAACACCAGACAGGCAGCTGTTATCTGCGTCTGTCATCTTCAAAGAAAAGAAGAACTGAACGAATGTTGTCTTCGTCTGTCATCGTCTCGGAGAAGAAGGCACAGTGAGTGCTCTCTGTGTCTGTCATCTTCTGACAACAGAACAACAGAGTTAGATGTGTGAATGAGTTTTGTGTAAGGGTTAGAGCTATCTCAGTCCGTCATATTCTGAAACTACAGGAACACGATTAGTGTATCTTTGTCTGCCATCTTCAGGGAACAGAAGTCAGTGTTTGGTGTGACATCAGCCGGATCATGTATTTACTTAACCATCTTCTATATAAAAATGAGTCGCATCGATCGAGGTTATTTGATTTGACGTCTGTGAGGAAATCATTTTACAATAATCTCAAACATTTTGACCAAGAATAACACTTCTGTATCTATAGGAGTTGTATTCCTCGCGGTTTTTTGATTTGCGTCTGCAAGGAAATCTTTTTGCAATAATCTGAAAGATTTGAGATAAAGTCTTTCGAGAACCTCACTTATATATATATAGGAGTCATAGCGATTGCGGTTATTTGATTGGACGTTTGTGATAAACTTCTCTTGCAATAATTACCGTAACAAAAACTGCAAAAAAGGAACACAGTATCCATACACGTGTACTGCTGACCTAAATACTATCTGTCTTCATAAGTTTTGTAAGGACTTAAGCAAAATAAGACATCAGAAAAAATGTGTTAGTCGAGGGCTCTTAGCGGACGAATATCTTTGGACGAGGCGTCTTATGGCACATTTGAGAATGATTGACGATTATGATTGAAAGATGAACCCGGAGGTATACGTAGACAATGCTTGGTTTATTGATATCGTAGTAATAATCGTGAACAAAATGACATTCCAAACTCCAAGGTTCATCTTCTCTAATGAATAACCAGTGCTTTGTTTGTTTTGGTGCTTGACGTCGTACTCAATGGTATTTCGCTTATATGACGAGAATTGTTCATTCCACACTGTCACATGCTTAAGTGAGGCGAAAACAACCCCAGCGATTGTCGGTGTGACTCACTCCTTTTGACTTTCCGTGTGGATAACATTTTTTTATAATACGATATGCCCTGGTAAATAATTGAATTGTTTTGTTGATGTCTCACGCCGTGAAAAGAATAATCATCAAGATTAGCAGGCGTATGTCCACGAGGTCATATATAGTTAAGCAAAAAAAAAAACAGATTCTGATTTTTAGTGTTCAGTAAAATAGAAAGATTTCATTTGTATTTTAAAACTTAGAAACAGTCGACAGTAACTTTTTCTACATTACAGATTAGTGTATAAACCACTTACGAAAATCCACAAAACTTTGTATTAACTGAAAAAAATAATTCGTTAACGATATGTCTTTATGGCATAGAGTCGGCAAGGAACTTTATCAACAAAACTGAGTTTGTAATTCCAGCCGTCAATTTTTATTATAACGTATGATATTTTTGAACAAATTATGCAGTTTACAGGTTAAAATTTTCAATATCAACATTCCGGATCAGATAATTATTCAAATATTTAAACGATGTGGAAACTCACTTGTTCGTTTACAATTGCTCAGTTATTCATTATCGAGTTGCACATTGAAATTCAAACATAATGTCCATCTCTGTGGACAAACACCCGAACTAACAAAATAGCCCCAAAAAAGCTATCCTATTGAATGGCCTTAATATGTAACAAAAAACATTACTCTGGGTCATTGAAGGATATATTTAACCATCTTCAGTAACTTACTCTCGATTTTTCAAAATGGCCGAATAAGTGAAGTATTCTGTGTAGACTTCATCCAACAAACCAGTGTCGTTTAATGTCAGTGGGAGTATGGTGATAAAGATTAATAGAACTTGACTTATCTTCGTATGCCAAGTCAGTGAACTCCTTCGTCTCGGTATATCTGACCGATTTATCAAGCAGTGAGAGTCCTAACACAACAAACAGACAGGTCTCGAACAGAACACCGGGTATTACCTTTGTCCAATCAACCACATCTAATATTATACACAACTTGAACAAATCAAATGAAAATGTCTTTAATATTTAGCTATCCTGGAGAGAACGAATCTTTAAAGAAATGTCAGATGCGAAAGCCTATAGCGGGCTGCTTCCTGTTTATGTGGTGCTCTCGAGGCTAACATGAAGGGGCAACAACAAGTTCAAAAGCCGTTTGTGATATCTTTGTATTATCTTATGATTGTCTTATAGTATCACGCCCGCGGCCGTGGCTTAGTTATTAGCGTGTGCGCTTACCGATTCTACTTCGATGTACCGTTCACGGGATCGAGGCCGTCTGTCAAACATCAGGTATATATGTGAGTCGCATGACGTGGCTCCGGCAATCGCGGGGATGGTTTTTGAGAGGTTTTCTCGCGGTTTTCCACCATAATAAAGCAAGGAACAGTGTGAAAAGGACAATCCGTCGGTCTATAAGTGAAATTCCCTTGAGTACGACGTTTAAACCCCAAATCTAACAAACAAAGCCCTATAGTATCACTGCTTGTTTCCAGAGGCGTCGAGTGTGGGTTTCGTTCCCCATTTGTGCTGATACTACGTCGTATCAGTTAAATAACTTTAAATACGCCGTAAAACCACAGACAGACAAACCAACAAGCAAGACCCTATAATGCCCTCGATGTGACTTTATCATACAGACAGCGCCTTCTATGCTAAGGGCTGTGTAATTGAATTATATTTATGCGGTCAGCTATGGTGGAAAATTAATTTTTGACAAAGATATTTGTATTAAACACCTCACGTCATCATTGTTTTGTTGTTAACTCTTTGGTAGTACAAGGCTATCATTTAAGTGAAATACCTTTAAGCACGGCGTTAAACACCAATCAATCATACACACAGCTGAGCATAAAGATTGACCAGTCCTTTTAGCTCAATTAATAGTCTAGAGCATTATTATTCTGATAGTTTAGAAAGCGATAAAGAGATCAGAGATATCAAGTGTATGGAACCAACTCTTTCTTTTACCTTAAATCACTCCAAATAAAACCATAAAATAGGCGACATATGTGGCAGATTGATTTGGTGTCCCAAGCAGCACAGACAGCGTGGCATCAGTGTACACCGAAATGGACACAAATAGACCATCAGATGAGGCGCAAAGACTTAACAAATTGATACAATAAAGTACATATCAAAGATATATATCCAATGATTATTACTCAATAATATAATAATACTTTTCAGAATAAGTTTTTGAACGAAAATGCAATATAAAAAATTAAATTAAAGAAAAGAAAATTGAATTCAGCCATTCAGCGGCAAGGCCTTCCGTTTTGCCTCATGGTCCAAACTTCAGTGCTCTTTCGTCCCAGTTTTGACTACCTACGTCATTAATTAAATACGGTCTCGGTAATCAATCAATCAATTGAAAAAGAGGCCGATTAAGTCTTTTGTTTCAAGCGTTGTTGGTGGGGTTGGGGGGTCGGTGGGAGATGCACATTAAACTAGAACAAACACAAATGAGGGAATGGGATTTCCAGCAATCGTTAGATGGCTGTGATTGTAAACAAATGGCATTATACTGTGATTGATTCCTCAAAGAATTGTCCCATTTAAAGAGAAATACTGATACCAATAAGATCTAGAACCTGTGTTATATTGGCTTACATTTATTTATTACTTAATGCATTGAGAATAATAATGATCAAAACACTATATTCAAATTTCTAGAGCTGACCAATCACGATATTCCATTCTCAAAGATGCAGTATGTGTATATTATTAAATGTTACACCCTGTAATAGTTAACGTTGTTGAAGAAATTGAGGCCAGGTGGTCATTTGTTTTATTACAACAGCAACTTGTTATTTTGAATGATATTCAAGCAGTACCCTGAACTGCGCCCGCAGCTTGTCGCTGTATAATTGGTACGTCAATCACCGCTAGTAAAGAGTCGCCCCTTTCAATAAATACATCAGCGGCAGGTTCTCGATAACCTCGGACATCAATGAGAGAGACTCGAGAAAACAATTTGTCTGGTCAGCTCACATCATCCAATTGACCTGATCTAGAGGGACCCTTGAGGACACAGCTGACCAGAATCTTGTGTCAGTTACTTCACACCAATCTGTTCTCAAAAAGGAACATAGTGGAAACTGAGCTTGTCAATAGGGGATGAACAGAGCTTCTTGACTCGTTTAATGAAATACGCTGGAGGCAGGTATATGGATAAAACAATATCTATAACAGTGATACGCCACTTGCCTTAGACATATTTGAGCAATTCCTAAAGAAAACAAGTGGTATGGTCAGAGTCGACCTACCTCTTTGTAAAACACTTACACGTTAGTATTATTAAGACATATTGTTTATTGTAGAAAAAGACAATTAATATGTTAGAGATACAACTTCAAACCAGTATAGGACATACTGCTTAAGTCTGACGGAGGAAATGTTTTTAAACACAATGACTCAAAATGCGGTTCCGGAAGCTCACTACCTTAACGAAAAACGCTAACCTACTTTTAATATCCACTCTTTATGCGTCGCCATTGTTTTATGGACGCAGTATTATAGTGGCTGTGTTAGTGATGTTAGGGCTCAAGAAGCCATATTCCAACTTAAAGCTCTATTTTAAACCAGTTAAAAAAGGTTACAATCAATGCCAATGACCTTGGGTTTTGGGGTTTTTTTTTTGCTGTATTATGTTCGTGTTAATTATGAGGAAGGGCACCGACGCAGAAGGAATTTAAGATAAAACCGGTTGAATACAAATAGTGACTGTATTTAAACCGATTAAGCAAAGAGCAATCAGGGCCTTATTCCATACAGTGATTTTGACCTGACATTATACTTTTCGATACTGGTCACCATGACAATTAAAATTAATTTAGGCTTAGATCAATTTGTGTGAACGGGACCCATCTCATTATATCCAGAATGAGTCTATTTGACGTGGAGTGAATACAAATTCTACAGATAGTTTTCAATCAGATAAATTAGCAAAAACACAACCGATTTGATTTTTTTCCCCTTGTGAGACACAAATCGGCTTTAATTTAAATCAATCAATAAGGTCAAAATGACATTTTCGCTTTCAACGAATATACGTCACACATGTGCTGCAACTATATACTGCCGATATCGAAGGCATGCATCCATCAGGTCATCACAGATTCAAGTAAAGAACGTTCAAGTTAAATACTGCGTGATTATCGCTTCGGCGTTGAATCTGTTGAAAATAATTTATATTGAGGATTAAACTCCCCAAAACCATGTTCGGGCAAATGAACATTTAATCCAGAATTGTCCATACCGATGAAAGAATTATCGGTATCAATAATAAATCAAAGAAATCAATACGTGTCCTTCCAGTATAGGGGGAGAGGGGGCCGCGGCCGTGCTAAGTGGTTAGCGAGTGTGCTTACTAATCCTTCCGGTATAGGGGGTGGTTGTGTAAACTTCGTGACCTTAATCCTCTCTACCCTAAGGGGCAACTCAACGCAGATTTGTTGCGGTGTCTATACATGCTTCAATATGAGTAACTTACATTTTGTGCCTCATGGTACGACATTTAGCGTTCCGTATGGTTGTCTAGTGTTATAATTGTTTCAATTTTATATTGATCGATACTGGATTACTTCAACAATTGGACGTGTTCGTCGTCATTTTGCTTGAAAACAGTTTTTTTACTTCGTCAATCTTATCAAACTAAACAAAAAATTAAAGGCGTAGATGGATCAAGCTGAAGTTGGCTTGTGATCTTTTTTTCTTCATTTATTGCCCCTGATACGAAAGCTCAAAATGGTTGTATAGTAAACATATTATCTATTGACCTCTACCTTGTACGCGACATTTCGCACTCGTCAGTAGCTTTTATATTGTTCACCATCGTAAACTCTCTTAATAGGTTCTCGACATTTTAATAGATGACAGGTTGGCAAAGATACCTAATGTCTTTGATTCTGATAGCACAAATGCCATACATATAAAGAAAATATAAAGAATGAAAAAACACATATGTTCTTCAGGACAAATCTCAAAGTGATTCCATTCACCAAGCCGATCCATTCAACAATGAGATAAACGTCGTACGTATGCCATATGCGGACACTCTTATGTGAGGTTAGCCGATAAAGAAATCACAAAAAAGAAAAACTATAACCTTGCAAAAGGAATTAAGGATATTGACCCGAGAAATCAAATTTCACGGAGTTAGAAAATGACGGTCTAAAATCGATAAATAAAAACAGAAGTGAGACAATGTAGCATACGATTTAGGAAATCCGGAAGCCAAGAAACCAGAATTAAAAATGAAGATCCACCTGACAAATCAGCGTAAAAATGTCGACGTGAGAAATAAAATGTAAACAAGTTCGTAGATTGTGGTTGATATCGGAAAAACATAATAATTTTTTGTGAGTTTTAAGAAATGTTTAGTACGATTTCGGGCACCAGTTGCCTACAAACCATAACTTAAAATTAAGATCAATATGGAAGAAATAAATGGGGATGTTTAAGTGAGATATAAAATGTCGCAAAGTTAGAAATTGTCAGTCTAAAGCTGGTACCTGGAAACAGGTGTGCGTCTTGACCATCACCTAGTAAGATTTAGGAGACCAGGTTATCAATAATCCATAAAGCACCAACATCAATCGAGCAGATGTTGCCACATCACGCAACTAATAGCAAGATACCCGTATTTGTGATATACTATTACTTCTAGAATTTCAATAGAAAACGAAAAGGTAAATTGCAATTATCTCTAAAAATAAAATATAGGTATAAACAATTTATAGGTCTATAAATTCATAGAAACTTTAACATTTTTTGCCTTGGCTTTAGACGTGGACAACTGATTATGCTAAATGTGTCTATGGTTTGTTGTCAGCTCATCTGAGGAAATCCGTCAACGCTTACAGCATCCGCTCGGAGACCAACGATTTTCCGTTTTGTAGCTAACTCGCTAGTGGCTATTTATTCTAGTACGTTTATATTTTGATGGAAAAGTTTTAAGTTGTACTGATTCCTTATAATCTAATTATGTATCGGGCTATTCCGGGAAATTTCAGCTATTAAGTCCGGTTGAACTGAGTAAAAATAAAAAAAAATACCACCACTGTTCCAGTGTTGGTAATTAAAGGGCACTATTCACCAGAAATGTGGCTATCGCGAAATCAGAGTAGTAGACCTACTTCGAAAATATTGTTTTAAATTTATGAAGTATTTGCTAATGTACTTACACAAATTAAAGGCTTTGATTTATATTGAAACAAATTTGATGCACGTATGTTCAGGAATTAATGGTATTAGAATTCAGATAACAAAAGCAGAAGGCGCGAAGTAGATGATTCTGTGTTCGTTCATGGAGTAGTTTTTAAACGATGTTCACAGACAACCTTAAGTTCAACAGAGAAGACGACGATTTTGTTTGGTAAAAGACAGCGTCGAATTTAGTTTTTGCTCAAGTCAATTTGTGGTCCACTTGGAGCAGGGAAGCCATTCAATTATTGGGTAAATTCACTTTAAATTGTAATCCTGCAAAACCTTTAGGCAAACAATTACTTTTTTTCATATGGATCTAAAAGGTCATCTTTGTAGCAAGACATAAATTTACAAATATAAATGCACTAGTTTTCTTTGTAACTTAAACACTACAGATTTATTTTGTATCCCTAAGAATGCATTACACGTGAAGGATCTCTTGTCATCGAAAAAATTTGAAAATGAATTAGTACTATCTTGTTAGATTTGTGTTACTATCCACTAATTCATTTAATAATGCAATAACATTTGTGTTGTTGTTCTGTACAAAGCTTGTTTTCATGTCAAATAATGAAGTAATGACTATCGAATTTACTTGTTTAATGTCATAAGAAGTTTAATGAGCAAATGTGAAACATATTTCTGTTTGTTTGTGAAGAGATGGTAGTTTGGTCTTAAGAGTAGTATATTCAGGGCAACTCAGCGCGTATTTGCTATTACATAATAAGGAAAGGTTCTACGTTATCAAGTACTAATTGTTACAACATAAATAGTAGTGTGTGAGGGGGGGGGAGGGGCAGGGGGGCATTTTGACTCCCCGTTACTATTTATGTAGTAATATCTTATTACATACAAAGACGAATTGTACGTTATTCAGTATTAAGGAGCAGCTGGCGTCCTCGACGTAAAGTCACAGGTTGAGCGTGATGGCGTCGTGCAGGGTCACCGGAGTGCATGACAAGTGTGTCGTCTGCTTGTTTATGAATTCGGGCAGTTACATAATGTACAAGTCAATGACTGAGTTTTAATATGATACTCCAAGGCTGTGTTTAACGAGTCATTAAAAAATGAAAAAAGTATTTTTTTATTTTTATTTTTATTTTATTTTTATTTTTTTTTGGGGGGGGGGGGGGGTGACGGTGCTGGTGCGGGGTGCCCTCGACGGTGACGTCACGGGTTGCACGTGATGGCGCCGTGATGGGTAACCGGAGTGCATGACAAGCGTGTCGTCTGCTTGTCTGGGAATTCTGCCAGTTACATTATGCACACGTCAATGACTGATTTTTTTAATATGAAACTCCAATGTTGTGGTTTAACTTCTCATTAAAAATGAAAACTACATACACACCCATGCTGACGTATGTTTTGTTTTAATTTATTTTATTATTTAAATACCCTGTCATATGGGTATATAGTCTCCATACTGTATCAAAAGGAAGGTTCATTAAACGTACGTAACCTGGCTTCAATATGTTTTTTTTAATTTAAAACAACTGGAGTAGTGTTAAATTATCTCCACATTAGCAAAAGATTAATATCCACAATCCAGCAAAAGGTTGTTCCTTATAATGTATAGTAAGTAGGGCGACGCCACATGGGCCATCGACGCCGTTATGACGTTGCAGAACGATGTTGTGACGCCGCAGTACGCCGCAGAAGGCCAATTGTCTTTTACTTTTTCATTTCAAGTTATTTCCATAACTTTTCTCTTTTTGCCACAATAAGAGAGGCTTGGTAGATGATGCCATCATAAGGCGTATAAAGTTTGACCACCCACGTCCCCCAACCTTCACGTAGTGCCAACAAGAACGAGACCTCCCCTGCGGTGACCAGCAGGGGCGGGTAACGAGTGTTCCATGGGTGGTATTGTGAAAAATTGTTCCCCAACATAACCAAAATATATATTTTATTGTTTCTTACTCAATTGACCCATGAGCCACCGCCTTCTGCAATGATGTAAACATTAGATAGGATGGAATAACCTATATTATATAATTTTACTTTTGTTCAACTTTGATTATATCAATTACGATGGAATTAATAATTGATCATTGCAGGGCTCGATGTGACCAGCCGATTGATCAGATCGGGCCAATCTGACCACTTGTCTAGGATAATATTGAGCCAAAGTGAGGTGTTGGAGCAGCATGGCTTTTTGGCACCCTTTGGCCAGCCAATTTGCCCCTCAGTCACCAGGACCTCCTTCTCCTCCGACACGGGACGCAACCCACGGCCAACAGGCTGCCTCACGATCAACCGAGGAAGCCGGAGGAGTATTCTGCAGAGTGTATTCCTGTTTCGTCTACGATTGGATAGATGGATAGATTTTATGAGTAATGGTCTATAAGTGGAATCGAATCTGAGAAGATGGATAACGTACCGAGCTGAGTTGGCTAACAAACTTTAGAATTAACAGAACTTTGTTAAACAGTCGAAGACCGTAGGCTGAAAACCAATGATGTAAGTTTGCAAATTTTGTGTATTATTTGGTTTCTACATAAATAACACACATGCTTGCCATATGATAATGCTTAGTGAGTATTCTTCGTTGTGCTATACAGAACATTTAAAACGAGCAATTGTTAAATAGTCCATCATAACCTTGAAATATTATTTTTTAATTTCTACAAAATTGACATTTCCAGACATCTTCGGGTTTCCCCTTGTTGTCTTCAGTTGGATTCTTACAAAATATCCCGTGCTGTGTTTAAACACACAGTTTAAGTTTTAATCTTGGACAATTTTCCAATCTTCATCAAAAACACGCTGTATGATTCTTAACATTTCTGATGTACGGCCTAAGGAGATAACAATGATTTAGCGACGAGCAAACAGAAAACAAATATAGACCATTCTTTTATCATTTACAATTATACCCATAAGCCTTCAATGGAACAGATTTTGCTTGATGTTATCTGAAGCAAGGTATTTAACAGAAACATGATTCGGTTTCGTGTTATTAATGAGGGCATCCCGCATTCGGTTTTTGTGGATGTCAGCTTGCGGGCTGTTCGGAGCAGGGAAGCCATTGTAGGGAATTAATGTTATTGCAGGAATTTAAAATCTCAAGGTTGGAAAATGGATTATCTTCTAATGGCATGTGATACGCGGGTCACAGGTTGGTTTTGATACCGTGTATTAAACTGAAGAAATTCATCGGAGTATTGAAAAACGAATCAGTTATTTCTTGTACATGTCTTCCATGTTGTTGTTGTTTTCGTAGTCGTTAGCCTAGAATTATATTACCGATGTGAAAATAATATCATTCTTACAGCTATGTTTGATTTATTTGTATTCCGAAGACTTGACATTTATCACTTAAGCTTTTCCATTAAGAACAGGACTCAAAGTATCATTATTGTCTACAATGAACAGTTTTTCTCAGATTAATTATTTAACAACGATTCCATGTGCTCAGACTTTATTTGTTTGGTTGAACAAAATGGGATTTATTTAGAAAATAAAATTAGAAAATACAGAAATCATGATTTATATCATTTCAGTCTCCCATTTTGTGAAAATATTACTGGACTATTTTTTGTGATTACTGATTGAATACACTTAAAATTTACGACGAAATTACAAAATAAAATCGTTTGGTAAAAAGAGAGATTTGCTGATGTATTGCCTTTTGCTCATCGGGGCCGAACTGAAATTATTATGACAATACCTAATTGTCACAGAGGAGAGAGAGACAGATAGCACACCAACAAAATGATTGTAAAATTCAATCCTAACACCATAGCCCGCTGGAAACGACTCTTAAAATGCGTTTTCTTTTGACAGATTAATCTCCCTTTGAATTACAGTATGTTTGGAAATTTAAATGCAACCGTATCAAAGAGAATCGACAGGTCAACTAGCCTGAAACGTTTTCATTTCCTTTAAATCTTTTAAAAAATATTTATTTTTGCTACATGCTAATATTTCTTTACTGACGATTCAATGTCTGAAGGGATTCTGCAAATATAAGAGACAGCGGAAATAGCACAAATCAGTCAAGTAAAGCTAATTCTTTCTTTTGAATATATTATTATTCTCATTTCGCGGAAGAGTATTTCGTAAAACTCTTTTAAGCTGAATAATTTATAATTTGTTATGGAGAGCTTGACGTTATGGTAACCAAAATCAGATCTAATGTTCCTCAGGAGAGATACTTAAGTCTCTTTAAGATCACACACATTCAACACATGGAGGTCATTTAACCATACTGCATGAGGTTTTGGGTCAGATTTGGTAACTGTCTTGACTCTTTGAAATAATTCCAAGTGTGATATTAATTACATCATCAGGATGTGTTCTTTGTTTTTTGTCCCTTAGAGAATTCCCCCCCCCCCTCTCTCTCTCTTTTAAACTCAGCGCTTAACTCTTTGTCTATGGGATATTTGTCCTAGTCTGTTTTCCTGTACAACGCTTGCTTCTGGGCATTAAAGCTAATGCGCATTGGTTAGGTTAAACATGTTGTTGACGAATAGCTAATCGGAGGGACGTTTACAACGACTACTTGACGAGCCACTTGAGGTCTTTTCTGAAGAAAATTCGAGCCGCTGTAAGCGGCTTGTGGTAGCCAAAGAGTTAATTCCAATCACGATATTGATCGATCTCTCAACATTAGGTGTACCTGTGGCTGTGTTTATTGGGACATGGACATTGTAATTCATGTTGTTCAGCCTGAACATATGTTTCGTATTTTATGAGTGATTTAAGCGATCAGTTAATATGAGGTGCGTAGCTTTGTGGTCATAAAAAGAAAGGAGACTGGTTTGGCTGTGGATCAGGATATGGCAAAGATCAACTCTTGAGACAACATCGATATCCACAATGCCGTACTATAATGGAGAACATCGCTCGACAACCACCCGAGAGAGTCATAATAGATTTAACACCCTGTAAGAATAATAATTTACTGCACGTTTCCCCACTACCGTATCTATGAAACGTTAAATGTCTCTACTTGTCTTTGGATCAGTTTTACAATCGTTCTAAAAAAAAGTGTATAATAGGACTATAAATTTGCTGTCCGCAGTGAACTTACCCCATATATCTGGAAGATTGTTAACTAGAGTATTCAATAAAGTTGTCAATACATTAGATAGTTAGTCTGTTCGTACATATTCATTTTATTTTCATATTTTGGGGGAACTGAATCTTGTAAAAGGACTTCTTTACAGACGTTTCTCTTAAAAGTGAAATCAAATAACACCCTTCAGCATTACACTACCGACGTATATATTGATTTGTTTGATTGGGGTTTAACGTCGTACTCAAGGGTATTTCACTTATATGACGACGTGCCAGCCCAATGGGTGAA
>JAQQZZ010071924.1:0-21511 GCA_030265115.1 Mopalia vespertina | reverse complement strand
CACTATAACAAAGTTTACAGCACTTTCCAGAGCCATTATAACCTGGTTCACAGCCCTTTCCAGAGCCACTTTAACAAGGCTCACAGCACTTTCTAGAGACACTATAAAAAGGTTCACAGCACTTTCTAGAGACACTATAAAAAGGTTCACAGCACTTTCTAGAGACACTATAAAAAGGTTCACAACACTTTCTAGAGACAATATAACAAGATTAAAGCCATTATAACCAGATTCACATCATTTTCTAGAGACACTATAACAAGGCTCACAGCACTTTCCAGAACCATTATAACAAGGCTCACAGCATTTTCCAGAGCCATTATAACAAGGTTCACAGCACTTTCCTGAGCCGCTCTAACAAGGTTAGTCATTATAACCAGATTCACAGCATTTTCCAGAGCCATTATAACAAGATTCACAGCACTATCCAGAGCCACTATAACAAGGTTCACAGCACTTTCCAGAGCCGCTAAAACAAGGTTCACAGCACTTTCCAGAGCCACTATAACAAGGCTCACAGCACTTTTGAGAGACACTATAACAAGGCTCACAGCACTTTCCAGAGCCACTATAACAAGGTTCACAGCACTTTGCAGAACCACTAAAACAAGGCTCACAGCACTTAACACACCCACTATAACAAAGTTTACAGCACTTTCCAGAGCCATTATAACCTGGTTCACAGCCCTTTCCAGAGCCACTTTAACAAAGCTCACCGCACTTTCCAGAGCCACTATAACCCATCTTCCCTAGGCAAGTCTCATGTCTCCACGAAATTCTGTCATACGCCTTGCCACAATTACCCCGTTTCGGCGGTCAGACAAAGATCAAAGCAAATTGAAAAAAACGAAGAGGCCAATCAAATACATCAGCAACTTTTCAAACAATGTAACGCCTCTGCAGTAATATCATGGCAAACAGCAGAGAAAGACAATATTCTTTTCGATCACTGCCCCTAATTATGCGTCTTCTTGTCTGGAGAAGTTGCTATAACCAGGTCCACAGCACTTTCTAGAGCCATTATAACAAAACTCACAGCACTTTCCAGAGCCATTATAACAAGGTCCTCAGTGCTTTTCAGAGACACTCTAACACTTCTCTTAACAACTCCAACAAGCTTCGAAACAATTTACAATTCGACTTCAGTAGGATTCACAACAATTTCCACTTTCACTCCCAAAAAGGTTCACAACAATTTTTAGAGCTACTCCAACAAGTTTTTTTTCCTTTGTGGTTCGGAAGATTTCCAATTCCACTCAATTGAGGGTCGCAAACATTCACAGAGACAATTCAAAATGGTTCACAACAATTTCCAGAGCCTCTTCAACATGTGTCACAGCAGTTTCAGGAGCCACTACAACAAAGTTCTCAACAGTCCCCTGAGCCAGAGGTACTTCAACAGGGTGCAAAATAGTCCCCAAAGCCAGAGCTACTTCAACAGGGTACACAACAATCCCCAGAGCCAAAGCTACTTCAACAGGGTGCAAAACAGTCCCCAGAGCCAGCGCTACCTCAGCTGGGTGTACAACAGCCCTGAGCCAGAGCTACTTCAGCAGGGTTCACAACAGTCTCCTGAGCCAGAGCAACTTCGACAGGTTTCACAACAGTCCCCTAAGCCAGGGCTACTTCAGCAGGGTTCACAACAGTCCCCTGAGCCAGGGCTAATTCAACGGATTTCGCAACAGTCCCCTGAGCCAGAGCTAATTCAACAGGTTTCAAAACAGTCCCCTGAGCCAGAGCTACTTCAACAGGGTTCACAACAGTCCCCTGAGACAGGGCTACTTCAGCAGGGTTCACAACAGTCTCATGAGCTACTTCAGCAGGGTTCACAACAATCTCCAGACCCAGAGCTACTTCAACAGGGTTCACAACGGTCCCCAGAGCCAGCGCTACCTCAGCTGGGTGTACAACAGTCCCCTGAGCCAGGGCTTCTTCAGCAGGGTTCACAGCAGTCCCCTGAGCCAGGGCTATCTCGGCTGGGTGTACAACAGTCCCCTGAGCCAGAGCTACTTCAGCAGGGTCCACAACAGTCTCCTGAGTCAGAGCAACTTCAACAGGTTTCACAACAGTCCCCTAAGAAAGGGCTACTTCAGCAGGGTTCACAACAGTCCCCTGAGCCAGAGCTACTTCAGCAGGGTTCGCAACAGTCCCCAGAGCCAGAGCCACTTCAGCAGGGTTCACAACAGTCCCTGAGCCAGAGCTACTTCAGCAGGATTCACAACAGTCCCCAGAGCCGGAGCTACTTCAGCAGGGTTCACAACAGACTCCAGACCTAGAGCTAATTCAACAGGGTTCACAACAGTCCCCTGAGCCAGAGCTACTTCTGCAGGATTTGCAACAGTCCCCGGAGCCAGAGCTACTTCAACAGGGTTCACAACAGTCCCCAGAACCAGAGCTACTTCAGCAGGATTCACAACAGTCCCCTGAGTCAGAGCTACTTCAACAGGATTCACAACAGTCCCCAGAGCCAGAGCTACTTCAGCAGGGTTCCAACAGTCCCCTGAGCTACTTCAGCAGGGATCACAACAATCTCCAGACCCAGAGCTACTTCAACAGGGTTCACAACGGTCCCCAGAGCCAGATCTACTTCAACAGGGTTCAAAACAGCCCCCTGAGCCAGAGCAACTTCAGCAAGGTTCAAAACAGTCCCCTGAGCCAGAGCTGCTTCAGCAGGATTCACAACAGTCCCCAGAGCCAGAGCTACTTCAGCAGGGTTCACAAGAATCTCCAGAGCCAGATCTACTTCAACAGGGTTCAAAACATCCCCCTGAGCCAGAGCAACTTCAGCAGGGTTCAAAACAGTCCCAGAGCCATAGCTACTTCAACGGGGTTCGCAACAGTCTCCAGACCCAGAACTACTTCAACGGGGTTCGCAACAGTCTCCAGACCCAGAGCTACTTCAATAGGGGTTCACAACAGTCCCCAGAGCCGGAGCTACTTCAGCAGGGTTCGCAACACTCTCCAGACCCAGAAATACTTCAACAGGATTCACAACAGTCCCCGGTCGGAGCTACTTCAACAGGGTTCACAACAGTCCCCTGAGCCAGAGCTACTTCAGCAGGATTCGCAACAGTCCCCAGAGCCACAGCTACTTCAGCAGGGTTCAAAACAGCCCCCTGAGCCAGAGCTACTTTAGCAGGGTTCAAAACAGTCCCCTGAGCCAGAGCTACTTCAACAGGATTCACAACAGTCCCCAGAGCCAGAGCTACTTCAACAGGGTTAATTCACAAGAATCTCCAGACCCAGAGCTACTTCAACATGGTTCACAACGATCCCCAGAGCCAGATCTACTTCAATAGGGTTCAAAACAGCCTCCTGAGCCAGAGCATCTTCAGCAGGCTTCAAAACATACCCCTGAGCCAGAGCAACTTCAGCAAGGTTTAAAACAGAGCCAGAGCTACTTCAACGGGGTTCGCAACAGTCTCCAGACCCAGAGCTACTTCAACAGGGTTCACAACAGTCCCCAGAGCCAGAGCTATCTCAACAGGTTCACAACAGTAGCCAGAGCTACTGCCACAGGGCTCACAACAGTCCCCAGAGCCAGAGCTACTTCAGCAGGGTTCACAACAGTCGCCAGAGCTACTTCAACATGATTCACAACAGTCCCCAAAGCCAGGGCTACTTCAACAGGGTTCAAAACAGTCCCCAGAGCCAGAGCTACTTCAGCAGGGTTCACAACAGTCCCCTGAGCCAGAGCTACTTCAACAGGGTTCACAACATTCCCCAGAACCAGAGCTACTTCAACAGGGTTCACAACAGTCCCCAGAACCAGAGCTACTTCAACATGATTCACAACAGTCCCCAGAGCCAGGGCTACTTCAACAGGGTTCACAACAGTCCCCTGGGCTACTTTAACAGGGTTCACAACAGTCCCCAGAACTAGAGCTACTTCAACACGAAGGAATCCATCCCAGCGATCTTTACTACTATGCAATGAACAGCCTCAACTATACAATGAACCATTGCAACCAGTGACACATTCAGTCATTCTCGAAGACAGCCAAAATACCATAACAGACAAGATACGAGCGAATCTCCAGTTTAATCCAAAATCTAAGGGTGAGTTCAAACAGTTTATTGACCAACACCAGAGTCTGAGACAACGGAAGGCACAACTCAACGACCAACCTTTGCAATCACAATGACGTGTGGAGCACCAGAGAGTATCAGAACAATCATATCCGCAATATCGGAATCTCCAACCAATGGTCTGCCAAGAGATGTGCCATAGTCTTCCAGGGTGATAACATCGGTGCTAATGCGTTAAATGACAGGCAGAACGGTTTCACATTAAACATAGCAGATTGGAGATTACCAAATACAAGTACGAAATTCGACTCGATAAAGTATACTAGATTAAGATTGGTACAATATTGGAAAACACCATTAAAGACAAACCAAAGTTACGACGTATAAAATATCCAGTATGTTAACATATTGTGCGCTAAAATTCCGAACAATTCTTAAAACGCTGACAGAAATAAATTCCATCGTTCACAATGTTCTTGCTCTATTGGTATACAATCATCAGGACATGTCTGGTCGAAAAAATAATCATCCGAATTCATTTCCAGGAAAAGAACACAACTATGAAACCAATGCCACCTATTACAGAGACATTCAGCTTCTCGTTCTGACAAACCACCATTGAAACAAGGAAGATCAAATTTAACAGCCTTTTACTCACTAGATGCGAATACGTATCTTATATAGATTATACAGTCAATAGAGATACGGCGTGCAGCTGTACCAAAACTTTAGAAATAAGGTCTGCCTCTGAATAACAAATAAGGTTGAATCTGTATGAACTTATTACCGCGGGAAGATATTCTTAAGAGTGTGCTACTGCTGAAAAATTATTGATTTTGACATGAAAATGGACATCGAGTGGTTTGCTTTTTGGGTCGGTCTAACCCAAAAGTGTTCAAGAAAGAAAACCAGATGGGTTAAGTCAGGGTAAGGCAATGCAATTGTTATACATTGGGAGATAACGTGCAGAAACATGGCTGCGTTCTGCTATTTCTTAAGGTTAGAATTGTATCTACTTACTCACATGTCGACAGTTGACCACGATTCGGTGTCCGGGAGACGGTTCAATATGGCAGCGAGCAGAACTAATCCTGATGCTACGGTAAAAAAAAAAACATTCACTAGAATCAGAATAGGATACATATTCTCAGTTCAGCTAGACAGTCAGCAATAAGTCTCGAAAGGTTTAGCTCGAGCAAAGCCATTGATGCCAAGAGAAACTCTGATACCTCATCCGGAGCATCATCAAACAGCTGTAAATAGAATCACATCAAACAAATCAACCAAGGAAGTCACCCTCCAGTAGGCGTAATCAATCACTGACTATATGTTCCAAACACCGCTTCACTCAATCAAATCAACACTTAAAAAAAAGTGCGTCGGTTGATAAATCAATCCAACGCCTAAACAACAATTAAAGATAATACGAGAAAAGGAAATACAGAAAAAAATAAACTATCTAAGAGAAAATTTGGATAGCTTATCACATGGATGAGCAGAATACCGAGATAAATTAAACGTGTCGTTTCTGAATTTCAATGAAACTGACTATATGGAAGTTATGCTAACACATATTCCTTTTTCAACCAAACCTCCACTTACACCGTCCACTTCATCCCAAACAATGCTATGTGATACAATGAATCCTATATCCGCACAGTCCTTTTTTTGAAGGAAATATAATCCAGCAACAAATCGTGCAGCCTGTCACATGTCTGGATTAAGTAAGCTTCAAAATACAATACCTTTGATATAATTGTGGGGCATTGTGTTTCATGTAGAGTCTAATGGACTGAGTCCACCATGCGAGTATGTTGTCAGCCAAACGTCTGTGAGGGAAACAACAGCTCCAGAATGTTTCCATTATGACACTCATGAGTGCGGATTGACCAATTATATTGCAAAAATAATTTGACAATACCAGGACTGATTATAAGATATTGTTCTTGTCCAATACATATTGAAAGACAGAGAGTGTGTTTTTTTTAAATAAATGTTTTGCCCTAATGTAGACTAGACTCGATATAAATATCACGAAGACTGGTTGACAAAACCAAAATATTGTATCAGGTAGGCATATTAACGTTAGTTGTACTTGGTCTATCGGGAATTGCGTCATTTCTATTATTTCAAAATGCCGTATACCGTAATTTTTGTCGTTGGACACCCATCTTCAAAATGACAAAACGATCTCTTTCATTGCACATAACAATGAAATAGAGTATATAGGGGAAATTTAAATATATAATTACTTCCCTCCTTATAGTATGTACATAGACTTCTAATTTGTGGAAGTATCTAAAGTGAATGTTACAACTTCTTTGAGAGGCATTTAGAAGCAGGGTATTTTATGGACATACAACTTCTGGGTTTATTGGCGAGCAACGTTTTGGGGCAGATTCGAGCACCGTTTTTAACCTAAATATTTTCATTGGCTTGAAAACGGTGCAAGGATCTGCTCCGAAACGTTGTTCGTCAATAAACCCAGAAGTTGTATATCCATAAAATACCTTGTTGTGTGAATGTTACAGGTTACTGTATATAGCAGTCCAATTTGATGGATTCCGTATGAAATCAAGAAATCACGGGATAGGATCCACACATTACAGAATGTTGGCCCATTAGGTTCGAACTTTATAAAATGTACTTGAGAAAATCATAACATAAAATAGGACCACTCTAACGACGTGTGATGATATATCTGCGGTAACATAAATATGAGCTCTCTAACGACGTGTGGTGATATATCTGCGGTAACATAAATAGGACCGCTCTAACGACGCTGTTTACCATGATATTTCTGCAGGTGCGTTACTTTGTTTGAAAAGTGGCTGATGTATTTGATTGGCTTCTTCGTTTTTTTCAATTTGCTTTAATCTTTGTCTGACCGCCGCAACGGGGTAACTGTGGCAAGGCTTATGACAGAACTTCGTGGAGATATCAGACTTGCCTGTGGAAGATGGGTCTCCACAGAAAATAGCACGGTTTGATTCTTTATTTTGCCGCTGAGAGTGATCTCCCCTTAGTCAGAGGTACCGAATTTAGAATGTCTGATGAGCTCGGATTTTAAGAGACGTGTATTAGCCGTCAACATTTGTCATAAACAAACCATCAGAGCCACTCGGACTTATGCGAATTACCAGACCTTTTAATAGGTTTCAGTCTGTTAATTTGAACTGACCGTCATCATTTGAGCTCCGATAATAAAGACTGCAGGCTATATCTCGGATTACAATATACATATGTTGTCATCCCAAGCTATATAGCCTATCTTTTGGATTAACTACGGCAATGGGTAGTACTACTGATAACCAATCTATCAACCTCTATATGGCTAAATAGGACTAAATAGGTATTTAGTACATTTATATATGTCTGATTACAGATGTATAACTGGATGATATACCGGTAGGCCAACGCAATATATGTTATCATTTCAAAACACAACCAGAACACGTCCTGTTGCCAGTTGTTCGAAAGACTATAACACAGATTAAATCGCTCATAGAGGATTAAATAAATACCTTCGGTGTGTCATGACATCATCTAACAGCAGATTAAATGTAATAGTGCTTTGAGGAAGCATATATGTATTTATATGACCTGTCAAATATACGCTCTAACCTTCTACATGTAGATATCCGGATAGAATTCAGTATGTCAGAATAATTTTAAATTTGTCACAGACTTAGGATCACAATGATGTCGCTTTAGATTTATAATATGTGTTCCGAAGTTTTTATAAGGTTTAATATTGTTATAGACAGGAACATATTAAGGCTCCCATCAGAGTCGTATATAGAAGTATACCGCTACATATCCTATATTTTCATGGAAGGAAAACTTTAAGAACTCGTCCGGCGAATTTCCGTTATTTTTTTCTCGACAACTATTGATGTTTATGTAAACTTTGCGTGTCTCGCATAATTTTTTACACAACCAAATTCCCAAGAATTTGAAGAAATCTACCACCGTGACTAAAACAATTTCTGTCGATGTGAATTGAATTATCAATAATTTTAGAAATAGGCTATTTTATGGATCTTGGCAAAAATCTCAAGACTTTCATCACTTCGAGATTTCCGAAAATAGTACGCATAAGAAATGTTTGTCTATCAAAACCATCAGATTGTCCTCCGAATCGACCCAGTGGGTCAGCACATCATGGAAAGCTTTACCAATTGTTACAAGAGTCTTACCTTTTTCTTCACAGATTTCATCACTTTATGAGTTTGATTTCGATTTAAATTAAACGTTTTCAAACATCATCAGCTAAAAACAAAATCTTACCCTTTGACTTAAAATGTTTCATCCGAAAATAGTCAGAATTTGTGCGTAAAGTGAAGAAAATTGTGTTAAGAAATAATAAGAAGTGTTGAAAACGTTGGCAATTCCCTTAACTGGTCGACTTTTTAATAAGAAATGTACGAGTGCCATCAGAGCGGAAATTGAAGTATCGTGGATTTCGTCAGGTTAGTTGACCCACATGGTTTTGGGTTATCAAACCTTATTTTAAGGGATATGGGTAAACTAAGTTCTAAGATAAGCGTGGATTCAAAATATGCATTGACTGAAAAATGGCCGATATGAAAATGATGTATCTTGTACGTGATATTCGATTCTATAGACTGCGTTTAGTGTAATGACGAAAATTGGTCTCCAAATGGTAGCCACCCACGTTTTCAGCATATGTCATTTCATCTCGCAGCACTTCAGTTCGAAAAAGTAACATTTTAAAACTGTGCAGTGTAGGTAAATTTAAAAGCCCTTTTCGTGGCCTTGAAATTTCATCAATGCCATAATATGCAGCCTAAGTTTCCAAGCTGTCCTGTTTCGGAGTTTATATCGCACATATTGTGAACTGCCATCGATAGGCCACTTCTTAAACGTTCACCCATTTTTGAAGCCTTACCAGACACTGTTCAAGCCGATTTTGAGATCATATGCAGTTTTGCCGGAATTTGTGTAAAGCAACTGCATATGATCACAAAATCGGCTTGAACGGTAAAATAGGTCTCGTCAAACATACTTTGCGTAACCTTTACGATGCACTTTTATGAAGAGGATGCTGAGAAATCTGTAGGAGGGTGGTTGGGAGGGATCTTCCTGATGCCCTGGTGCTCTCTGAGCTAAAGGGCAATATAAAGCTTTCAAGTATCAAGTTTCTGATGTCTTTGTCCTGTGATTGCCCTGTCTTTTTACTGTCTTTTCTTTGTTTGTTCAGAGTCCTCTGGCTAAGGGCAAATTGTTTGTAAAGTGGCAATGGAGGAAAATTAACTCTCCAACATTATGGAAATGCTTCACATCTTGGTTGTGCAAGTGTCAATTATTGTTGGAATACACTGCTGTCATATAAGTGAAATACCCTTAAGCACGGCGTAAAACACCAATCAATCAATCTTTGTTTGTTCAGTGTTGCCAGTGGCATTGAAGGGGTTTTCTTTCAATTTTGGGCGGCACGCCGCATATGAGTTAAATAACATTAAGAACACCAATCAGAAAAGCAAACACTATTTAAATTATTATCTTTGCAATTTTATTTTTTATTTGCTATTTTTATTTCTCAATATTTCCATAGCTGACTACAATAAATAGATAATCATGGTACTGAGCTGTCGGTTTTATGAACATAAGTTCCCAGAAGTGGAGGATGTAGTAATGGTTAACGTTCGATCGATAGCTGAGATGGGCGCCTATGTCCATCTGCTAGAGTACAATAACATCGAGGGTATGATCTTGCTCAGTGAGTTGTCCCGACGACGTATCAGATCCATAAACAAACTGATCCGTGTTGGTCGGAATGAATGTGTCGTCGTAATCAGAGTGGACAAAGATAAAGGTAAGTAGTAATTACGGAGAAACCAAACTCATCATTAATGCATCAATTGGCGAGTATATATATACAAGGAACAAATCCCGGTGGAGGCAAGCAAATTTTTCTCTCTTCATTTATTCAAAATATACAAGGAACACTTGTAGAAGTAAAGGGCTTTAAAACTTACGCAATATGAAATTAAATGAATTCATAAAATAGAAAACAAACAAAACACATTTTAGTTTTAGTGTATTATACATAGTGAATTCAGGGGTCTGCTTTCATTTGACATTATTTCCATAAAAGAAAATCATCTTTGCTCAGGGCTGGCATTAAACAAGATTGTTTGTTTATTTGATTGGGGTTTATCTAGGAAACATGACAGAAGAAATTGCCGCATTTGAATAGCAGTAGAATTCACAAAATGTTATGAATCTTTATGGGTTGCCATACTGATTCTTGATTCGACAGCTTGCTGTGCATACTACATTGGGAACAAAGAAGAAAAGAAAACTTATAAAACTACCATAACACTAGATTTGTCCCTACAAGACAATAAAATTATTACTAATTTAATTAACAGATATTATAAAATCTACCTATTCAATGAAAATCAACTTGCAAAATTCTTGGATCAGTAGGCCTAGTTACTTTCACAATACAAATGGCTTAAAGGATTGTTAAAAAAAAATATAACAAAATGGTTGTTTCTGACTTGTTTCATAGTAAAAATATATGTCTTTCTTTTTATTGGTTTTTTTTTCTTCTCAAAATTTAAATCAAGTTCTTGTATTATAGAAAATTGACACAGTAACTGTTGCCTATGTAGATCCAGGTACCGTCATTATATAGCACATGCCTGCTTAGCACAGTGTAAAGGGCTAATTCCTCCGTCTTAGCCTATGTCCCGCCTATCTCAACCTGTGGTGAAAGTTGAAAATTGATCCGCAGCTATCGCCGGCCTCTCAAAACATATATCTGATTTTTCTTTGATTTTGTTTAGATACACTGAAAGCCATGACTAGTATTTTACCTACTTGCAATATTTATTTTTTGACAGTTTTCAATCTTATTATTGCAAAGGGAGATAACTTAAACATGTGAAAAAAATCAGAGAAAAATGAGATATATGTTTTGAGAGGCCGGGGATAGCGGCAGATCAATTTCCAACCTTCACCACGGGTTGAGATAGGCGGGACGTAGGGCTAAGACGGAGGAATTAACCCTATTCATTGTGCTAATGCCTGCTATATGAACATATATATGATTGAGTCCTTTGACGGCCGTTTCTAACAGAGAATAAGTAGAAAAAATCATCATAAATTATGATTCTGACAGGCAATCAAACTTTGCAAATAAATCACATAGAAACAAATGAGTGAACAGGGAATATTTTAAAATATGTGTCTAAAAGGCGTTTATCACAAAGTGATGAAAATTGGACACTGACGAATGGATCTCAATCTATCGGCGAATTTACTATCGCTATAAATCGATACATGTAAAATTGTTACAGTCCTAGCAGGTACAGGACCATGCTATATTGTTATATAAAGACTCCCCCTTTCTCTTCTTTCTTATCCCTGTTTTTGTTTTTTGGAAAAAAACAAAAACTGTTTTTAGAAATGCCTATCACACAGCTGTTGGCCGCCGGGTCTTAACGACAACCCTGTATGTCCAGTGCTGCTTTTATTTACCTTATCAATATACTGCCATTGAATTTTCTGTTTAGCTCAGTGTAATGTCCAAAATGTTGACCACATAATATTATGCTAATTTTAGAGTACTCAAAACTTCGTGTTCCCTTGTTATGATCACTCAACAAAATGTGAAGAAAAAAAACAGAGGCAACTATCATAGATAAGCTAACTTCCTTTTATAATTTCTTTTTCCAGGATGATACAGATACTTCTTTTAATTATATTTTTTGTTCCAAGATGATGTTGGGAGGAAGCATCCTATTGCCCTGGTGCGTGTTGAGCTGAAGGGCAATAGGAAGGAGATTAGTTATGTCCTAATATTGCAACCTGTGATTTTCCTGTTTTTGTCCTGTCTCTGTTTGTTGCCAGTGTTGTTGAAGGTGATTTGCTTCACCCATTGGGCTGGCACATTTTCATGAAGGAAATAACATTAATTACAGCAATAAACCCCAAATCAATCAATCCTCTTATAATTACATCTTTTAGGGTACATAGATTTATCCAAAAGAAGAGTGTCTCCAGAAGAAATTGTCAGATGTGAAGATAAATTTGCCAGAGCAAAAGCAGTAAGTAAAGCAAATCTTGATGTCTTCCTGACCAAATGTGGAGGTTTTTTTAGGAGATTTACTTATGGTTTTCCACCATATTTATTTAAGACAGACTGAACAGTGGACAATACGCTATGTAAGTGATATACCATTAGTACAACATAAAACCCCAATAACAAATAACAAACTGAAAGAAACCTGTTGCCATTATACTTTCAGAGAATCGGAGCTAACAGACAGCTGATCTGTTGTGTTGTCCTGTTATGCCTTTGTTTGTTTTCTTGTTATTGTCCTGTTTTGTCTTTGCTTGTTGCAATGGTCCCTGAGGGTAATTTCCTTTGGCATTCCATTCTTATTGGGCTTGTACACCGGCATATAAGTGAAATAATCTTAGGTATCATTATGACATTAAACCCAAGTCCAGCTGCGGAGCTAAGGGCTACATTAAGCATGTAGGATGTCCTGTAATTGTCCTGTCTTGTCTTTTTTGTATTTGTCTGTCTTTTCTTTGTTTGTTGTCAGAGACATCAAGGGTGGTTTCCTTCACATATTGGACTGGCACACCGCCACATGAGTGAAATAACCTTAAGTTTGGAGTTAAACCCCAATAAACAAACCAACTATCAGTTGAGATTATCACAGTTGGAGAATATCTCCCATCATTACTCTGGACAGCCAGCCAGTCGGTCAATCAATCCATTAACCATTAAACTATGAAATCATGTGTCCAATAAATTTGAAGAAAATCAATAAATGAGTCATTAAATAAATACTGCTGTTCCCACAGGTAAACAGCATATTACGTCATGTGGCTGAACTGATGGATTACTCTGGTGAGGCTCAGTTAGAAGACCTTTATATGAAAACTGCCTGGTATTTTGATAGAAAATTCAGTCGTCCTGGGGCTTCGTTTGAAGTTTTCAAACATGCTGTCACGTAAGTCTAAATTCTTGCTATAGTTCTTGTGCAATATTTAACATATCTTACATCATGAATGTATTAAATTGCCTCAAGAATAGATTTTTTAAGCTTTTCTTTAATATTGCAGCAGTTTGGGGACATCACTAAGCTGAAGACATGTCTTTCAAATCTAATAAATGAAATCCCCCTGGGCATGGCTTAAAACACCAACCAAGTCAGTCACAAATTTCACACATTATTATGTATTTACCCAGGTTATGAAGTGATTGGTCCAAGATTGTTGTTATTTGTTTTTCCAGGAATCCAGAGATTTTAGATGAATGTGAAATCGATGAGGAAACAAGGAAAGTTTTACTTCAGAATATAAAGAGACGATTGACGCCACAAGCTGTGAAAATCCGATCAGGTATGGGACCGTTTTTGTGTCTTGTTGACTGTTAATTCCATTGATAATCTCTATTGCTATAACATGGAGCTACAGTAGTTGAAGTATTGTTCTCGAGTCTGTGTATCTTTAACTGACACTGTTACAGGTGTATTTCAGAAGATTCTTATAAAGATAAAGGGCAAAAAGAAGCTCATATTCTTTTGGAAATACACTTACAAGTTATCTTTTTGCTCCATGTGCTTTGATTATTTTCAAAGCAGTCAGTGATGTCATTGTATTGTCCTGTGATGTTTTTGTTTGTTGCCAGTGGTGGCAGGGGGTGGTTTCCTTCACCCATTGGGCTGGCACACCACCATTTGAGTGAAATAACCTGAATATATTCACTCCAGAACTTACTTTGATAGAGATGTAAAACCCCAATCAAACAAACAAACAGTTTCAATATTTGGTCATATACAAGTTACAATTGAAAAGCTATGCCAGAAAGGTGATCTTCACTTGTATGATCATTTTGGCTAGGACTACGGAAAATCTAGAACCAGTAATAACACATTAATCTCAAGTTAATCAGATTGTCTCAAATTCTACTCTACTCTGCCAAACATTACAAAATCCTGAATAGTTTGAATAAGTTAACAGAGTTACATAACTAATTGACATGTGGACATAGTGTAGATCATAGAGATCCTGGCAAATGCTGATCTATGTCTAGCTCTTATGTTGACTGTATTTGTGAATCACAGCTCGGCTTACGATGGGCTTAAAATATTTTTGGAAAACAGGCGTAAGAGATGAATGATGTCATTTTGCCAAGTAAATTCTCCCTTATCATAACAAAATGTCCTTTTTCTTTTCAGATATTGAAGTAGCCTGTTATAATTATGAGGGTGTAGACGCAGTTAAAAGTGCTTTAAAGAAAGGGTTAGAGGTGTCCACAGAAAACCTTCCTATCAAGGTTTGTGTGTGAATAACATGTATGATTTGTTATTGTGTGATCTGTTAATAACAAGATTTGTTGGTTTAACAGAATGATGCAATAACATGTATGATGTTAGATGAAGTTAAACGTATGTGGGAGAATTAAAAAAGTATTTTTCAGCATTATCAACAAGAGTTAGAGATCTGTTTGTCAAGAAAAACATAATTTTAAAGAAATTATGAGGGATTGTTTAACATTATATAGTCATGTCTTGTCATTGTTTGTTGAGCGGGCAGTTGGAGGGAGCTTCCTATTGCCCTGGTGCTCTCAAAGCTAAGGGGCAACAAGAAGTTGATCTGTTTGTGATGTCTTTGTATAACCTCCTGTGATTGTCCTGTTGATGTCCTGTCTTGTCTTTGTATGTTGCCAGCTGCATCGAGGGTGGTTTCCTTCACCCTATGGGGGCCGTTGCTCAGTGGTAGTATGTACACTTACTCATACTACTTCGATTTACCATTCACAGGATCGAGTCCGTCTGTTAAACATCAGGTATATGATTGAGTCACATGATGTGACTCTGGCAATCGCAAGAGTGTTTTTTTTATGACGTTTCGGTTTTCCGCCGTTATTAAGCAAGAAGCTTTGTGAAGTGGACAATCTGTTGTTATATAAGTGAAATACCCTTGAGTACGACATTCAACTCCAAAGAAACAAATCCTTCACCCACTGGCACTCCGTCATATGAGTGAAATAACATTAAGTAGCGCCTTAAACCCTAAGCAATCAACCAGTCAACCAATCATTGTTGCCAGTGATGTCGAGCGTGGTTTCCTGTATCCATTGGGCATACAATTATGGTTTAATAATGACATACTGCTCAGCTTAGTAGTAGCTGTATTGAGTCATGTTCCTGTAAACATTGATTTATTTATTTATTTATTTTTTTCAGATTAATTTGATAGCGCCTCCCCTATATGTAATGACCACACAAACACTAGAGAGGGCAGATGGTTTGACGGCTCTTAATACAGCCATTGAGAAAATCAAAGAGGCCATTGAAGGCATGGGAGGCGTGTTTAAAGTTCAGAGGCCTGTAAGTTAAATAAGCATTGGACTTTTCAATTGGCATCTAAGATGAGCACATGTCTTTAGAACCATCATTTGTACATCATGTAACATCTTCCTTTTGTCTTGGCCCTCTGGCTAAAGACTGTATAAAATGAATATTTATGGTTTCCGCTATGGAGGAACATTAATTTTCCAACTATGCATTTGTATTTAACAATAATCCATATTGTGGTTGTGTTGCTTCTTCACTTTTTGGGAAAAACCCTGGCGTCATATATGTGAAATATTCTTTAGAATGGCGTCAAACACCAAGCAACAATCCTGTAGTCTTCGATCTTTTCCATCCATCTTTAAATAATATAAAATGATTCATTTGACATCATTTGTGTTTCTCCATCGTTAAAACTACTTCATTTATATTAGTGTTGTTAATTGAATTGTATTTAGTTTCTAGCTTATGAATGAATAAGTATTTTGTGATAGAAAAGTTCAACATGTATGCACAGAAGTTATTTTAGAAGTGTGAAAGCTGTTAAACCTCACAATCAATAAAAATAAAGATCCAAAATGTTAGCACCTTACGAGATACAGCAGTGTTATGAGAATACAATTGTTGTTGTTTCAGCCTAAGGTGGTGTCTGATTTGGATGAGCTGGAGTTAGCTAAAACAATGGAGCAGTTAGAGTTACAGAATCGTGAAGTTGACGGTGACAATGACCCTGATGAGTATGATGATGAGGTTGGGATGGGTGGACCAGCAGACATTGAGGAAGGAGAAGGGGAAGGGGAAGCAACTGAGGAGGCTTAGGAAGGGTTACACCCCTTCTTTTTGGGGCACAGACTTTCATCAAACAATATTATCTGGGATGACAAATGTTTGTGTTATGCCATGGGGTATTTGGTGAAAGGGACTGAATCTTTTGTGGAATGTTGCTGGCTCTTTCGCATAGTATGTCAGAAATCAGAAGCATCTCCCTTGATAATCACGTTGTGGGATATCTTTCAATTGACTAGGTTCAAACATAAAAGGCTTAATTCAACTTGGTCTTAAATGCTTTTGCATGATTTAATTACAGGTAGATAGGGGAATTTGAAAGCTGCATCTTTTTTTTCTTTCTTTTCTCCATTGCAAGAACAGGGAAATATTCATCTGTTAATAGTTGCCATGAATATTTACAAACAAATACCATATATATTTAAATAAAAATATGTGTCTGTGTTGAACCACTCTGACATAAGAGATATGACAGTAAAAGTAGTGGAGATTTGTTTTTGATTGAAATTCGATTTGTTAAAAGACATCACTTTCCAGGACAGCAGGGCAACCTGCTTATATTTTAACAACATGGGTTGTCTGTTTATAGAAAAATATGGCTTTACTTTTGGCAAAATTTATATTCCAAGCTATACAAACTCATAAAGGTTTATTCACTTTTGATTTAAAGCGACAATCCTGGCTGCAATAACCCCTATATCCCTTGAAAGGTTACTATTAAACATACTTAAATACGATATCGACTTATCATTTCTTCATCTTATAAAATCACTTGAGGGTTACGAGTATATTCCTACCTACGATCACTGGTAGCTGACATACACTCTTGTGAGTTACAGGTTAATAACATGTGTGAACCAATGACCTGTATAGGTCATTGATTTGAACTGTCAAAGTTTAAACAGTCGACTCTATAAGTCTTGTGACGTAAGCCCCCTAGTGTGACAAGAAAGATGTTTGATTGGTCAATATTTGTGGAGTTCTTCTGTTTAGTGATTAAAGTATATGCATTTTATTGCAGAGAGGTGTATCGCTTTAAAAAACTGCTATACTGTAAATCCCCTATAATTTCGGTTATGAATAAGTAACCTTTTTTACAGTTGTGAAAGTATTATGGCATCTGAGCAAACAAATTTATGTTTTCTGAGAAATTCGTATGCTTTCAAACTGAAAAATGTGTCTACCTCCCAAACACAATTTCCATGTCGTTAAAATAATTTCCACTATAAAAAGTTTATGGACGAAATTTTATGTTGGTTTTATAGGTATCTCCTATTGCAACCATGTTAAAAATCGCTGACCCTTAAATAAAGAATGTTATTCTACAATGATTGAACTCTGTTGTAACATCATCAGTCATAAACTTGTCATTTTGTCATTCGAAAGTCCTGTATTTGCTGCTTTTAAATACAAACTTCATGTATTTAAGTTGTAAAAGTCTACAGCCCGTTTTATTCGGGACAAAGTTTCAGCAAAAGTTGTACATGTAATCCTCTCGAAAACAAAAAATATTTGAAAATAAATACCACTGTTTATCATATAAGATATATTATTTCTTGATTTATTTTATTGCATTCAAGAGACAATAATGCAGATTACACATTAAAAGGGATTGTAGGAAATATATTATTTTTAATCAATTAATTGTTAGATTTTACAGGTTTAACTTTTGTTTAGGTCTGTTTATAATTTGGAATGGCTAGTTCACTAAGTAGTTAGAAAAGGGGTAGAGAGGACCCAGTTGTATTGATTTAAAAAGATTGTGGATTGAGAATTAATAGGTTCTTTGCCCAGTTTTTGTGTAATTAGCAAGAAAGTAACAGTCCTTATCTCTAATGAAATGTTTTGAATATAAGACAGACCCTCCATTGCAAGGTGTGTTAATCATATGGGACTTGTTACATAAATATCTGTCGAGGGACATTTTTAATTGCTGTTTTCTTCATTTGACAAAACATGGGATATACAGATTAGTAATTCTAAGACCACATGGTATTGAAAACTATTAGTATTTTAAATAACTTCAGACAAATCTTTTGCTTTTTATCCCTTGCGTTTGTGATTTTATTGAATAATGGCATTAGCCACGATCACATTTGTTGAGTACTTACTGATGTGTTTTTCCCCAACTTGAACATGGAGCTAGCAGCTGGAGAGGTCCTCTTATTGTCCTGGGACCGGTTGCTCGAAGCGCTATTAAATTTAATCCTCTATTAGATGACGTCATGCCATGTTGAAGGCTTATCTCTAACCTGGTATTAGCGATTTAATCTGGTGTTAGCGACTAATAGTCTTTTGAGCAACTGGCCCCTGATGCTCTGTCTTGTCTTGTCTGTGTTACCAGTAGCATGGATAATGGTTACATTTACCCACTGGGCTGACATGCAGTCTGTGAGAAATATGTTTTAGCTAGTTGCTAAAACCACAATCAAGCAAACAACGACAAAACGAAGCTAATCTGTTGTCCATCGCTACTGTAGTAGAGGGGGACTTAGAAAGGCTACTCAGTGTCTGCTTGGCCCTCTGGCTAGGGGGCAGTTTGTTTAAAGAGTAGCAATGCTGTCTGTGCTTAGCACTGGAGGGAGTTTAACTTTTTAACAGTATCAAACACTTTACATCTTGGTTGTGCTAGTGTCAATTATTGCTGGAAATCACCGCCTTCCTATAACTGAAATACCCTTAAGCAGTGCGTAAAACACCAATATTACAATATTGACACCTATGTACTGTAAACATGATAATTTAAGGACAAACTTGAAACTTGTACTTTGGCTTCTTCTCCTTATGATGATGAATTATGGACATCATGAATTAGGATTGCTTTTCACATAATTCAGCTAACCGATATGGCCATCACCCAAATTCAGATATTAAGTTTAAACATCGCTTTTTCAGTTAATACCATAGATGAGGTTATATTTCACCAAGTTTCACAAATAAAAATGGTTGACATTGTTTATTACACCAGTAGGCCTATGGTATGGAGATAAAACGCCAAAATTGTTACTCTTTGACTGAAAAAAAATCATCGAGCTGAAGTATTGAAAAAGGTGATTTGACTGGGATTAAGAGCATTGTTTTTTCAAAATAAGCCTTTCGTGGTGGACCTGGTAGCTACTCAGCTTGTATTTTTGTTTGTTTGCCAGTGGCGTGGAGAATACATGTAGTTACATTCATCCACTGGGCTGGTACCCCGTCTGTGAGTGAAGTAAACTTAAGTAAGTCGTAAAAACCCCAATCAAACAAACAAATCAGAGACGGAGTTGAGCAGCAAGAAGAAGCCGACATGTTAATGATGTCTTTGTATTGTGTCTAAGAATTGTGTCTACTGATTGTCCTTGTTTGTTGCCACTGGTGTCTAGTGTGGTTTTCTTTAATCATTGACCTGGCTAGTCCTCCCGTGAGTGAAATAATCTTAAGAAAGGCTACAAACCCCAATCAAACAAACAAATTCCTCAACAACGTTGATGACAGGAGTCTAATTTTTAATAAAACATCAATCAACTACAAAAAACTGAGTCTTCAGTTGTCTTTGTATAGCCAATGCTAAATTAAATTATTTTATGTTGCTTTATTACATTAACACTATACGCACAGTGTTAAAAGGTGTGTGTTTTGGGGAATTTGTTACTAAATTTTTAACTACAAGGCTAAATATTATGTTAAAAATAGCATCTGACATCATAGATAAAAGTAGTTAATATTCATCATTTGATTGGATGATGGTAGTTAAAGCGTTAATATGACCTGAATTCTGATTGGTCAAAGTTTGCTTACACGTTTCAGTGTGTTATTGCATCAGATAGTCAGCAGCACGTCAGCGGTGAATGTTTATGAGGCTATAAAACCCACCAGAAATGAAGGGAACAGTTCAAATATGAATAATGACAAACAAATGAACAGATGAATTTACGATCCCTGCTACAATATGAAAGATTTTCTGAGGCCAAGAAGTGGTGATAATTTATCAAGAGCAGATAACCCTAGTACTGAATTGATTAAGTGGAAGTTATTTCCCTTGTTTCTTCAATCAGGTATTTCTTCAGTGTTCCATCAATTTAATTTGTTTGATTTATATAACTATTTTTGTGATTGAATTATATTTAATTTAATTCAATTTTTTATTAAATTATAACACTTTTGTGTCATACATTGGAGAGGATAGAGTACGGTATTGCAATAAAGATAGGCCTAATCTTTGCTAATTTATATACATGTAGATGGACCAACAGTTTTATATGTGTGAATATTCTAAATGAGTGTAAAATAAACCTCCCTTGGGGACAACAATAGAGAGAACACAACCCTGTATAATACTTTGTAAAATAAACCTCCCTTGGGGACAACAATAGAGAGAACACAACCCCCGTATAATACTTTGAATAGTTTCAAAGCATGAAGACAAACTACATGTACAAATATCCCCAAAACTTCCTGCGTTAGGATTTTTTAGTTTCTTAACAACTGATGACCTCTACATATAGAGTATAGTATGTGCTATATAATGATGTTACCTGGATCTAATGACCTCAGTAGTTTGGATGTGTGTGAGATAAAAAAAAAAGGACATAATTATCTTCCTTGGAAAAAACCTCTATGACTGATAAAATTGTAAAAGAATAAGTGTGGAATTACCGATGGAACAGTAAATATGGGTCTCCCACAAGTGTAGGCCTATCCAATGATCATGTCTGGATATATCCCAATATAGACTTCCATAGGCCTACACCACTTAACACTAAACCCCAACAAATAAACCATACAGCTCACATACTTTGATTTCTTATGTTAAAAGTGACAAGAAGAAAAAAAAAAAGTGACCAAGATCAAAATACTGTCTGCTAAGAGTTATCAATTAATGTCTGAAATATTAACCATGAATGTCGTCCATGAAGATGAAGTAGTGAGGAGCTGCAGGCTTATTACTCGCATGTACGTCCACAATTTAAAACAAATTGCAATGGAGATCGAAAAGGAAAACCTAAATTGATAAACACCAATTCTGATAAAATATTTATTAAAAGAAGCTGAATTAACTCGGGTCACTGAGTAAATACAGGTGTTTTAAGGTAAGCTACCAGTTTATACAGGTAGATCAACAATGGTATCCATAGGTGATCGAAGTTGAACACAATATCAGACAATGGGTTGACAAGACCATATGTGCATTACGATTTAAGACAGCCTATGTGCATATACTGCCATATGTATACTATTACAATGACAGCCCAGTAGGCCAGTATCAGTCTTGTTTGTATACTACCATATATATCAGGGTTTTCATTAAGAGCCGGCAACCGGCGATTTTCGTCGGCTACTAGGACTGAGACCGCCGCCTACTTTTGCCA
>JAQQZZ010071913.1:0-21513 GCA_030265115.1 Mopalia vespertina | reverse complement strand
TAAAAAATATAAAAAAACAAACAAAAAACCGCCACAGACACCCCCGCCTTCACACCCCCCCCCCCCCCCCCCTGCCTCCCCTCCCCTGTTTTATGTCGTTTAAACATGCCAGTTTTTTTTTAAACGTATTAATAGCAGACGACGGATAAAAATGTTAGCAGGAAAAAATCGTTAATAAACACTGACTGTAATGACGTTTGAAACCAACTTTATTTTTGTGCGTTTTGATGCCATGGAAATAGTAGTAAGGAAGCTTTTTCTATAAGAATATGCTCCGACCAGACAGTTTTATCAGACGCACCAGTTTCATTGTTAATGAGAACCAGATTGGCATATGAATACTTTTTGTATTTGTTTATATTTCTGTCTTATAACTAGGTCATAAAACTAAGGTTGGTCTTGAGAGAAAAACTGACTTTCATGAAGATAAACCTCTTAAATATCACAGATTAAAAACTGCATGGTACAAGACATCGTTTATACAAGAATATATACGATATAAATACACCAGATTCCGGTAAAAACTATCATCAGACGCCTAAAAAACCGACGAGAAAACAAATTTGTATCTTTTTATATAAAAAGAAAAATATATATTATTCGGCAAGGTTTTGCTTTCCTTTTAAAAATATCTATTAAAAAAAAGCTGTAAAAACTAAAGACGAGCTTAGCACCATATTTATTCATTTAAAAAGAAAATAGTGCATGGAGAAAAACATTACATATCTATTTCTTCTTAAAACACGTAGCGGTGCTGTGAAGTTCAGGACCAGGCTAATTGCTTAGGGACGCTTTTAGAGGCTACAGTTTTGCCCTCAATTTCACAGTTTGGTACACACGCCTTGAATCGGGTGAATGGGTGCAATTGGACCGGCGCTCCAGTTAAAGTTTATTGGACATGGGAAAATGTGGAGGCTGTGCAGAATTTTAATTTTAATTCAAATGTAGATGTACATAAAATTAAATGCTTGCGCACGTGTGGTTCTCTACACTTTAAAGCCCATGGAGTCTGGATGACAGATGTGTAACTTTAAGTTACAAGCGAACAATCGCACAGCCAGTCTCTCCTTTTGTTTTCACTGTATATTCCTTATAGGGCGGGCATTTGGGAGGGAGTTTCCTGTTGCCCTGGTGCTTGCAAAGCTATAAATGGCAACACGTAGCCAATCGGTTTATTATGTCTTTGTATTGCGTCATGTGAATGTCCGTTCTTTGTACCGCATTGTCTCTGTTTGTTGCCAATGGTATCGAGAGAGATTTCCTTCACCCATTGGGCTAGCCCACTGTCATTTGAGAGACATATCCTTAGTTAAAGCGTTTAACAGGAATCAGTCAAATATTCTGAGTATGTTTACTCATTTGCTACACAGAAGATAAAGCAATGTTTGGCAACCTATCGAAAGGTAACTTCAAGCGGGTATAAAACCCAGAGCATCTGTCAAACCTCATTGCTGGTGTATCGATTCTTGGAAAGTGATCGATAGTTTAGACATAAAGCTGACACCAGAACTAACATTTAAATGTAGAAAAATCGCACGAAGAGAATAAACGAGTATAGTTTACTCATCGACTGACCAACGGACGAGTACAGTTTTCTCATCGTCATCGACTGACAAACGGAAGAGTATAGTTTACACATCGACTGACCAACGGACGAGTATAGTTTACTCATGGACTGACCAAAGGACGAGTATAGTTTACTCATCGACTGACCAAATGACGAGTATAGTTTAAACATAGGCTGCCTAACGGACGAGTATAGTTTTCTCATCGACTGACCAACGGCCGAATATAGTTTACTCATCGACTGACCAATGGATGAGTATAGTTACTCATCGACTGACCAACGAACCAGTATAGTTTGCTCATCGAGTGATCAAAGGCCAGAGTTGCCACATCATATGCCGCCCTTTCATAGCCTCGCGCCCCAAAAGTGTCATGAAAGGAGCGAAAAATATCCCATTTGCCTCTTTCAACAGTGGAAAAAGACATCCTGGCTTACATGATCAAACCAAATTATAAAATTAAACAATCTGGTGGCTTATAATTTTTAAGCCGCCAGATTATAAAATTTCACAAAAGTTTGAAATTTTAAAAGGCAGTGGGTCACGTGATCCCGTCATTCTAAACAATAACAAAGTTTTAACAGGATAACTTTTAACTCCTGTCCGGGTGCTATTTGGAGGTAAATGAAAATGTATATTGTTGTTAAGTTACTACGGCGTGGAGTCCCTGCCTATAAGATACGAGGTGGGAAAATGTCATTAATGATATTTTAAAAGACACTCACAACATTACATCTTGTCTTCAATTATCCCAGAATCAATAAGTCAATTAGATGTAATAGATACATTATGTTATGATTATGACTCTCGAAGCAAATTAATGTGGTCTTTGTGACTTTTGTATCTATACCGGTATTTAAATACACCTTGGTACATGTACTTGTGATGGAATTTAGGTGTCTTGTTAAAGTTATTTTATTTCCCCTCGGGTTCTTGTTAGACAACCACTCGTAACAGATTTGTTATGAACTTATCACATTTGTATAGCAGTAAGATTGTAGTGTTACGCACCGGTTAAACCCACAGCTCGTGAGTGCTGGCCGGAAACACATACGTTTACAGGTGCTTTGTTTATTAAACTTAACCAGCAGACGTGTCTTAAATCTTGCGACACAGAAGAACAAATCTCAGACGCAATACACCCAGATATAGACAGACTCAGTTCGTGACCCTTAGGGGACCTGCTAGGGCTAAATTAGGAAGATAATTGCCCCGTGACACATGGTGAATGCGGTAAATGTCCCGTTTTCTTGGGAATGATTATTTCTTATTTGTGATTCTTGGACTTTTGTTATGAACCGCAATTTTGTTTTAATTGATGACAAAAAGCCGACTAATTAGCAGAACGTTTTCAAATCGGGGCTCTGGCATATTCTAGACATCGCAAGGTTTTCGTTAATTAATGTGGCTTCCTCCAAAAGGAACAACCTTTGAGTTCTTTGTGCAAAACAGTCTTAATCCCTATGTTTGCACAATGATTGGCATTAACGTGAGAATGTTAAACGCTTTCCTCAAAACCGTTTCTTATCGTCAAATGGGAAATTGGGATTTTTATGGGATCTTCGAGACAGCCACTGTATACCAGAGTACGTGCAGATACAGATCATGTGACATCTGTGTTGAGAGACTTAACGTGTTACCAGATGTAATATAGTAAACACTCGGCCTACCGTTGTGGTGAAAAATTTATTGTAAATTCCTTTAAGATGCAGGCTGTCGAAAATTAATAGACTATGGGTAATAGGAGCCGATCCTTTATAACAATATCCTAAGTGTTGCTGATACAGCCAACTTAGTCACTGGCAATCTAGTTGAGGGACATTGTGGATTAGTAAACGTGAAATATCACCAGGGAAATAAACAGGAAGCAAAGATGCTTAAAGCTAAAACCAAACACTTTAAGTAATTTAAATAGTATAGTGATTAAATACCAATCATTTTCATTTTGGTATAGAGTACAACAGATTTCATATCTTTATGAGATTGCTAACATCATTGCTCTGTGATACAGATTCCTTGTTTAATAACATCTGGGTTAGCTGTACAACAAACGCTGCGGGAAACCAAATTAGATATTAAATCACAGTCTCGTTCTGACGAGAAATTTATTATTAATTCTTAACTGACGGAGTTTTTAAGAGGCCAGTTAAATTGGAATTCCAGCTGGAGACGACTTCGGTCCGTTAATGTGGAGGCCACCTGGAAACCTTCCATCACCTTATAACACAACTGTAATAGACATAGATATAACTTTAAAATATGCATATCAAAGTTTACTGTTTGCTTAAGACTTCCATTGTGCATTTAAACTACCATTGTGCATTTAAACTAACATTGTACCAATTAGTACTAATTGACAATGTGCCACAGTTGACGACACATCAGTCTTTACAGAGAGTTTTATAAATTCCAAGTGAGAATTTCCTGTGCCTTGGCATACCTGAAGCTCTATTTGGGCTATAAAATATTGATTGATTTTTGTGTCGTTTATATAATGAATACAATATTAACAGTATTTCCATTATTTTATACGGAATATGAAATTTTCGTAATTTGAACAGATTCTAGTTCAGAAAAATTTGCAGATTGATACCCGTCGGGTATCTAACCCACGATCCTCAGTCATTGTAATCATTGCTTTCAGCTTTGGGCGCTGTCACTCTCCTATCAGAGGGGTAGTGAATGTTCGCTACCTAGACTCCAGCTGACTAACCTTTTATTTAAGTAGAAGGCCGGGTGGCTGAGTGTTCTAGGTGGCCGGCATTTACTGCTGGCGAATCGGTCGTGTGTTCGATTCCCGGACCGGTATCAACCTGCAAAATTTTCTGAACTAGAATCTGTTCAAACTAAGAAAGCGTTATCACAAAATAACGAAAATACTACAAAATATGGATGTTGAATTAGCTGAAACTGCCTCTCCACCCTTCCTCGTCCGAATGGTCCTTATAGATGTCATACAGCCAAATACGTTTACCAATCATCTTCACGAGCCAAACTTAAAACATTCACCTTGACATTTAAGACACCTCTATGGTGCAATCGTATTCTCGCGAGAGTTTTGAGCATGTAACCCAAAGTTCCCTGCTTCGAATCCCGGTGAAGGCAAGCAAATCTTTCTCTCTATATATTTATTCAAAATATATATAGTTGTAGAGCTTACAAGTGTTTGGATTAAGCTGTAAAGCGTGACCTTATTTCCTGTTTAGCTTTGGTCGTCATAATGCGCCTGCTAGTGACCATCGTGCAGAAAACTGATCTTGTGTAGCAGCGGTTGAAGTAGGAAGTAGATAGATAAGAACCACTGCTTAATGTGTGCGATATATACCACGCTAAAAAGCAATCGAGAACCACAGTGATGACGTTTGCATCCCTTCCACCATCAGCCCAGCTCCGCCCACAGTCTCTAACCAGTCTTAGTCTCTGATTCGTTTGAACACATCACAGTTTACCACATAAACATGCACTTACATTGTACGACAGAGTTACGCTGACATCCACCTTGTGCAGAACAGCATAAGAAAGTTAGTTATGTGTTTGGTGTCTGTTATATGTAGAGAGAGGACAGTGGGCTGCTGTTGGTGGACGGACTTTTACGTTAAGATAAGCGATACTTCTATGAATGTTTACGTTTAATTGAAAACACCTGTTGAAACAGTTAAAAGGTGTTAATATCGGGTGCGTATTGAATGAAATAAATATTCCGATGTTTCTGTCATGTATATTTCTCTTAATATTCCCCTTAATTGATATTCCATTAACAGCGACGAGCTGTATTGTTTATACCGCCTGCCACTGTCAAGTAATGATCAGTTAGTGTAGCCAAAAGGTTCACTTCTGTTATGTTTGCTTATTCATTCACCGGAGACCTGGAATGTATAATGTTTAACCGTTTACCAGGAGCACGTATATGATGAACATGCTAGCCAGACACATAAGTTCGAATGCTTCTGGAGGCCGATGGAAACTTCTTTCTCCACATTAAAAAATATACAATGAAAATACAGTATTTTTATTGTTGTTCTATCGTACTCTGGAAAATAAGTTGGATACACCGACTCGAATGTTTTCTCTATATGGTGCTGTTTTGGGTTTGACCGCATTCGTGGTAGCACTCTTACACTAAACGTCAAGGTTACAAAACACCAAAACGGCTTCCATATGTTGTTTATTTTCGCAATATATAAAAACATTCCAAACAAAGTCTGTTAGATTTTCTGTTAATTTGCTTTCAATTTCTGAAAATAGAACGTATCCCATAAACCATACAGTCTATCTTTTCACATAAAGTGGTGAAAATGGTTTACAGTCAGTTTGTCTACACTGCATGTGCGTTCTAAACTAATTACGTTCTCTTTTGCCAAATATTCTTGCAGTCCGTAAGTGTTGAAATATACGACTGCTCGAATACATGTGACTTCTCGAACTGTCTCAACCATCTTGTTTTCCCGAAGCGTCGCACGGTGATGCAATAACGTATCGTTATCACTTTAAATATAGCATTTATTTAACTGCTCGTATCGTCTCATAATCACTTTAGTTTTAACCTTTTATCGTATTTTAAACTGCTCGTAACGCATCATTACCACTTAGTTATAACCTTTTTAATAACTGCTGATAACGCCATGCAGGAAAAATGTCTTGTGATTATTTTTGAATCTGTGATAAAGACATTTTTAACTTGTTTACATTGGTAATCAATTCGTTACACTGATAATCTTGACTTAGTACGCAAGTAGTACAACACGGACTCATTTAGACTGAATCTGTCAGCTTTAATGTGCCATCGCCAGCAGTGAGTTGCACTACCTGTGTCTTGAATTGGTAAATTGATCTATTCCCGGCTGTAAAATAAAGGCAAAGAAAACAAAAGCCTGAATGTAAAGTCTGTAATCACTATAATCAGCAGTTTTCAAAAAAGGTGTTCAAAGATTGTAGATAGCTTTTCTAATCATGTTAGAGACAATTTAGTAACCGAATTGATAACTCACGTATGATGACATTCCATGCCATATCAAGTCTGTATATATAGCATTGATGCTACGCCATGGTTAAAGCATTGTCTAGTATTCAATAAATATTCACAATAATCGCCACAAAAAGAGTATGTCTTAACTAATTGACAAAAATATTCGTGAAATGATTTTGGTAAATACTCGTTTAATAATAGTCAATGTTCGAGAGAGAGAAGCGATATGGCGTGAACAGTTCACCGTACATGAGTTACCAAGTCATGCTATCCATACACTCCGAACACCTTTATTGATAACTGCTGGCTAACTGCTTTCTATTCAGACTCACTTTATTTCCTCTTTAACGAGTTGTATGTTCAATCTAAAAATAAACCAGTTTTTATTACTTTTTCAATCTGGATATCATCGAAGAATGGGAATCATTGGAAAATTCATATAATTGACAAAAATAACAAACCGTTTTGTTTGGTGTATATTATTCAATGCCAATAGCCGTCGTCATAAAAGTGAAATGCCCTTGAGTACGACGTTAAACCTCAATCAAAGAAACAAATCAATGCCGATAGTGTTATAAGCTTTAATTAAAACATAATATCAAAACCCTATTGAGGAAAGCTCTTCATTGACGTTGTTGGAATCTGCGATATTCTGCGCGTAAAGCTTAGTGGAGACCATCCCGAGTCCAGACGTCTAGACTACAGCCGTTAGACTTCTACAAAAACACTTATCAACAAGACACGTCTGGTACACCCATCATGTTATATAATATTCTGACTTTTTGACAGTTTATTTTATCAGTCTTGTTTGCTATGACATAAACTATGTTAATATCCACGCCCTTTAAACTGTTTACAAGTACAGGGAAATGCCTCTTTAGTCGATGACAAAATCACGTCACTTTTCCATGGTGTGTTTGTTGGTTTTAGGAACAGTCGTTCTATCGGTGCGTTCGTAATTGGGAATGTCTTCTATTTCATTTTGTTTTTCTATTTCATATGTGTGACTTTATTATTGTCTTCAGGTACTTTATATAAGAGTAATTTTTTCAACAGTTAAACAACATTAAAGGCAAAAGGCAATACAAAGGCAGATCGGCTTCCAGTTCTGTAAGCTGGGCGGAGACACCTTCACCTGAAAGTTAAGCTCCGAGGACACCATGGCAACAAGAAACGCCGTCCCAATCGGCGGGATAAAACTGGCGCAGTTACTGATTGCTTGTATAAGTGCGGTTATTACTGGTTACGGGTTAAGTTACTGATTACTGGTGTAGTTACTGATTGCTTATAAGTGCTTTTATTGGTATGGTAATTTACTTATTGTTGGTGTAAGTACTGTACTTGGTGTAGTTGCTGGCTATGTGCGTAGCTACTGATTGCTTGGATAGGCACTGTTATTGGTGCTGATTGCTCATTGCTGGTAAAGTTACTGATTGCTTATAAGTATTGTTATTGGTGTAGTTACTGCTAATCTGTGTAGTTACTGATTGCTTGAATAATACGGTTATTTGTGTAGTTAATGATTGCTTGAATAATACGGTAATTTGTGTAGTTACTGATTGCTTGATTGGTCCACGGTTTAGTTGGGGTTCTTTCACGACCAACCCGAAATGCCGCAAATAAGGGGTATCCTGCAAATCCTACTGTGAGAGAGCACCTTGACTGATAAATTACTGGTAACTTGTTCATAGTTCCGTAAGCCTAGCATGCGTCACAGATGGACGTCACGCCATAATGACATTGTTTGTGTCACGCAACTTTATCGAAGAAGTAAATATGTTAGGAGAGCGTTTGACCCATAACACCGTAATGTTTGGTGACTGACTGTAAATGGCTTCGATTTCTTATTTAACTGATGTGGTCTCAAAGTCTTGAGGGGAAACCCCCGTTTATTATGACCTTGGTGTGTTCTAACATAAATGTATGTTGTAAAATAACCATGAACGACATTTCATCTGTTTGTTCACACGATGGTTAAGTGGAGCTTTAAGTACTTGGCTCTCAGAATTTCTGTTACTGCCAACTTGGCTCTTTTGAAGATACCACTTTATAGTAGGTCGGTTAACACTGGATTAGCGTAAAGGTACATTCTCACGATGTATAGTAACGACTTTTAATAGGGCATTGCATAAAATTTGCGAAGTTTTGATTCGTAGCGAGTCAAAGTTTTGAAAAATTGTCCAATCAAAACGCTGCATTGAACAATCTCCGAATGTCGTTACTACACAATCGCACAGCGAGAAGGAACATTTATAAATAGTTTTTCATTTGTTTGATCGATGTTATAACTGAGGAGGAAATGTGACAAAGCAATAAGAACCCAACCAGAGCCTCGAATACCACGTAGGCCCATGTCAATTTTGTCGTCACACAGGTGTTTTAAAATGCCAACTTACTTGTGCCTGGCTTATTCTCGGCGTTGAAAACCAATGTGACATTATGGGAATAACGATCAATCAACGTCATTCCAAGACATTGCTTCGGCAAAATTATTATATTCGAAGACTTATTAATTTCTGACACTACAACAAAAATAAACTGCTTAGTTAAACAAAAGTTTAACATTACGAATGGCGTAAGTTTGACTGTATTCTCCCATCGGTTACAAACTAACCAAACACAATGGGGGTTCCGTTGTGTATATAAAGAATCCAAGTGGAGGCAAGCAAAATGTCTTTCTCCACAATAAAAATATATAAAAGAACGCTAGCTAGAGACCCCAGTTCGAATCCCGATAGGGGCAAGCAAAATTAGTTTTTCTTCATATATATGTAAAAAAAAAATGTGTCGCATATACACACTTGTTCGTTTTTATTTTTCATGTTGTTTGGTTTGTTGTTAGTCTTTATTATACGCCTCCGCATGTTTCTGAACTCAGTGTCTTAAATTTATATGTGATCATGTCATGTTATTATTCCTTTACCTTGTCCCTTGTTGTTTATATTCTAATTCATTACTGGCAGCGGATTGTCAAAAAGCCAAACCCCCTTGAAATATATGTGTTGTTTATAAGTAATTTATATTGGACGGGTCTACCAATTTGATGTATACGGGCTGTTTGTGGAGTACGGGGTGGTAACAGATGATTTAGAACTAGAAAAGTCGAACAGATATTTAACCTGAAAGGAAAAAAGAAGTAGTCCGTTATAGTTTTTATTTGCTCGGTACGGAGACCAATTACTCAACCTGTTATGAAGAGGGGTGACCTACGTGATAGAAAATACCACCCACGTGATTGACAAGTAAACACAAACACACGTAGTTGTGCACGATCTCGTATAAGCAAAAAGGTTACACGTGTGAAATAGTGATAGGAGACAATTGTTTTATATCCAGATAAACCGATTACGTTATTACCCAGTGATTATGCAGACACAGCTGCTACAAGCTGTTCCGTTTAATTCTAAGCATCTGCAATACTGAATAGTAAAATGTTTAATTCCTCCTGATTAAATTCTGATTCCAGGACAAACAATTTCTAGTCACAGTTTTAAGAGATTTTTCAAGTTTGTTATATTTTTATTGGTCAAAAAACAGTAGAAAGAAAAACATCAATTAAAACGCCGCAAATTAGCGCGAAATTCCTGACATTCCCCCTTGGGAAAGTCTTATCGGTAATTTCTTATTTATTTATTTACCTATTAAAAGTCACGAATGTTTGAAAAATTTGAAGAAAAAAAAAGAAGTAATTTAAGCTGGTACTCTGGGTTCGTTTATTTTAACACTGACGTTCCGGTGTTCATCTAAACACCTTCTACAGGGTTACAGTGTTACATGGTAAGAGCTGTATATATATGGGCCGGTTGCTCAAAGCTCAGTTAAGTTAACAGTCTGTTAGAAGACGTTACATTACAATGAATTTCTATTATGACGTGACGTCCATTTCTTTGTGACGCATCGTCATCTAACTGGCTATTAGGCTAACGGAGTTTTGATCAACAGGGACCGGTTGTTCAAAAGTGTATTAACTTTAAACCATTGTTATACGACGCCACGTCACAATTGAGTTTCTTTGTGTCGTTACATATTTAAGCCTGGCTTATGTTTTGAATAACCCAGTCCTGGACCCTGTTCGTGTATTATAGTGACCATCTTACACCTGTTCAGTCTGTGAGTAGGCCTACTACCCACTCGCGTGTACAATAGGACAAGAAAAACGTATATGTGTATATGTTGGGCTATTGTATTATATCCAAATACATGTGTACTGTTTAACAATCTGTATGGGCGACATACTGTACATGGTTAGAGCATAAACAGGGTTAGATGCGAACACGTATCTTATAAACTATACAGTAGAGATACGACATACAGCCCTATGAAAATTTCAGAAATAAAGTCTGCCTCTGAATAACATATCACGTTGAATCCGTATCACCTAATTACCTCTGAAGACATTTTTAAGAAATTATTAATTTTTATATGAAAATGGACGTCGAATGGCTGTTTAATAAGTCGGTTTAACCTAAAAGTGTCTGAGGAAGAAAACGAGATAGTTATGTCAGGGTAAGGTCGTGCAATTTTATATATTGGAAGGTAAAGTGGTGAATCATGGTATCGTTCTGCGATTTCTAAAAGTTAGGAAGCTTCAAGTAGCATAGCTAAAACCTGGTCAGCCTGTGAATACTACCAACTCGCGTGTACAATAGGACAATAGGCCCCTATGCGTATATGTTGGGCTATAATGTGACAATGTCATATTTAAAATACCAATGAACGATTTAAGATTTTGCAGTTATTTGCACAAAAGGAACCATGTTCATTTATTTTTCTTGCTTTATGAATAATAAATTTATCTATCTAAAACCTTTCATTTTGTTTTCTTATTGCAGGCGCCATGTTTGTTCGAGCTCAGAGAATTACGAAGCTCCGGTATCCCAGAAACAAACATTCTGTCGTCCTGTTTACAAGAGTTATCTCCGCTTGTGTGAAGGCTACAGGCTGTGTAAAGCGTACAGGTTAGGCCACTATTTAAGCTTCATTTAATTGAATACGGTAAATGTAGTGCAGATAAAGTGAGGTGAGTGGAAAATGTATTATGTTTTGTACTCATGAATCAAGTACATGGTGTCCAATTGGGTAAGTTTAGTTGATAACTTTCTAAGGCCGAGTTTGTCATTAAATACAGTTTGCTCACCCAAGGCTCAAGTAATATAAAGCCATTAGGGTAACTTATATACCGTATGTCAACATATTTAGAATTAAATGCGATACGCAAACCCAGTTTGTATGGTCTCAGCTGATATTAAGGTTCTGGAATGAAGGGAAAATATAATTATGGTAATAATATTGGCCTGTTGACGTCAAATTCTTCATATATTGTTAACGTTCAGTCTCGTTCTATAGGTTGTATACTTCATCAAGTAAAGGATGACGTCATCAGATTATGGTGACGTCATCAAGTAATGGTGACATCATCAAGTAATGCTGATATCATCAAGTAATGCTGACATCATCAAGTAATGCTGACATCGCGAAGGAATAGTGAAATTATAAAATAGCGTTTTCTGGTGGATCTTCTTATCCTGATTACTTCACAAAACTTGTTACAAAACCGGGTATTAACATATCCACAAGGATTAAATATGTATTTTCTTGTTAACAGGGTTGTGTATGAGCGAGCATATCAAATGGTCTACAAAATGGAGACGAAAACCCGTAAAGTCCATAAATGTTGCCCTGGATGGGCGCAGAATTCTCCCACAGATAATGGTTGCATGAAACGTGAGTAGCCCTAAGCCATTAATCCTCTTACTACGGTCAGTGGGTTGGAAATTAATCCATGTTGTATTTTTAGCAATATATTTCAACCAGAGCAAACAAGTAACACTATGGCTGTGTATGTGTTTTTATTTACTATTGGAATACACCACCGTCATGGAAGTGAAATACTATTGAAAATTGTGTTGAATATCAATCTTAATGCAATCTCGATGCAATGCAGGCCTTTATTGCAATATTCTCAAACAAACATACAATGTTTAGTCGACCATGTTTCCTAAAATTTATTTTTAACTGTATTTTTTTTTTTTTTGGGGGGGGGGGGGGGGAATCACGGTCCATATTGATTTCACTATAGGAACCACATTTAATTGTTGCAAACAGAAATCTGGTGAATAGTTAGCTTCAATTTTTGTAACTTCCATTTTGTTAAGGTATTGTCCTAACGGTAAACTATGTAAACTTAATAAATTAATTGGAATATTTCAGATTCAAATTTACAAACCTACATTTTTCAGGACAATCGGCCCTGATTGTTTTTTTATTGTGCAAAACATCTTTTCCTAATATTCAATTCGGATAGCGCTCTAAAGATCAATCATAAGGTAGAGTGTGGATAATGTGAGTTAAGAACCCCAGACTGATATGAAAGAGAGAAAGATTATTGGTCCTGTCAATGAAGCAGAGGTCCGGGGTTCGGTTCCTGGTGGAGACATTGTAGATAAAAAGACAGTCATGTTGGTTTCTGTAAACCAGATGTACGAGGTACGGTTCCTGATGGAGACATTCTAGACACAGAGACAGTGGTATTGCTTCTGTAAGGCAGTGGTCCGGGTTCGATTCCTGATGGAGACTTTCTAGATAAAAAGAAATTCGTGTTGGTTTCTGTAAGCCAGATGTTCGAGATTCGGTTCCTGGTGGAGACATTCTAGATAAAAAGACAGTCGTGCTGGTTTCTGTAAGCCAGTGGTCCGGGGTTCGGTTCCTGGTGGAGACATTCTCGATAAGAAGACAGTGGTGTTGGTTTTTGTAAGCCAAACGTCAAAGGTTCGATCATCGGTTAAGGCATGCAACTTTTCCCTTCCTTACATTAAATAAATATACCATTAATTAAATGTACCAATGTACAACAGTGACCTATTTTTCATTCCTCTTGCAGCTGTATGTAAAGCAGGGTGTGGCGTAAATGGACAATGCATTAAACCTGATAAATGCAAATGCTCGCGTGGCTGGTCGGGTCCACAATGTAGGGAAGGTAATTTGGATTGTTTTGTAATTAAAAAAAATTATTATTTGCAATAAAGTAAAGATGTAGTTTAACTTCATCTATTTCGTCAATCGCCGGTTTTTATCAAATGGAATTTGGGTTTTATTATTTGAAATTATATTTAAACACTTTGTGTAACTTGTGATACAAATTGAGACAATTTCGTGGAATAAGCAATTTTAAGACGTTAATAGTTGTAATCAGAATGAAGGGGGGAAGCGACTCTTAAAACAGATTGGTTCTTTTCGTTTCCACCGATTAGCAGCAATATAGAATTGTCATCTGTGTACATTGTCGGTGGATCCCACATATAGTAATACGAGGTTAATTTAACGCCTGATTCTGCACGTTTTTATTTGAAGCTGTTTCCACGCATTGCCTTTTGTAATATAATCAGTCCGGCTCTGCAAAGAACTAGCCTTGACCGTTTGCCCTCTGAGACGTTGAGAGAGGTGTTTGTGGATTGAAAAGAAACGACATCTCCGGATAAAGATGGATATAACGGTGGTAATATGTTGAAATCAAAAGGTTTCTGTCTAGATTTAGTGTTCTGTTGAAGACTTATATTTGCAGCAGAAATATCCACCAGTATCTGAAACTCACAGTTACAATTAACAGTTTCTATTCAAAATTTCCTATAAATCCTGTTGCCAGATTTTAACGAATGTAAAGCTGGCCGCCATGGTTGTCAACAACTCTGCGAAAACACCAGGGGAGATTACTCCTGTGGATGTCATGAAGGGTTTACGCTCAGTGAGGATAGAAAAACCTGTAAATGTGAGTAAAATAAATAATGCCATAGACATGTTTCTATGATTTGCTTAACCTTCGTGTCCCTGGCCCTCCTAGCCCCAGTACGCTATGATGGCCACAGATTGTCTGTGGAGCGTTTTGAGTCATTTGGAGGGCGGAGAGGAGAGTGAGTTCAATCGCCATCGGCAAAGACTACTTTCATGTTTTCCTTAACTTGTCCTGTTTTAACTAAGTTCAAGTGTGTCCTTGAAGATCTGAGTCCGGAGACGCAATCTCAGCTAATTTTGGCAATAAAATTTGGAATATATAAATCTCAACATGCCATGCCTGCTTGCCTTTAAATATATGTCCTTTTACCAACCGTTTATAAATCAGGATCAAATTGCACCCAAATAATGTCCTGATTAATTTCAGTGTGTCTCTCCTGCTTGCCCGAGTACGACCACATGTCCAAAGGTTACAAAGAGCTCACGAATCGAGTGAATTCATTGGAGAAAGAAAAGGTATGTTTAGCCAACCAGAAGAAGTGTTTGAAGTTCGGTTGGTTCAGTAGGATTGGTGGCCAGCATTTACTGCTGTTGATTTGGTGCCTTTAATACTGAGTGTCAAAATACTGGATCCCGTACGGAACTCAAACTGCAATTTCCAACACTTGTTTCACAGGGGTAACTTAAAATAAGTGATGTCCGTCTTCCCCTCCGTGCGCTCTTCCGAACGCCCGTCCCGCTCTTCATCATGTTCTACTCCGAACTGTATCTCTGGAACTGAATGGTTTAGCATATATAGCTCATTTGAAGGGCAATATCTCTTATAGAAGCCAGGAGATGCATGCTCCGCTGTATTTTTATGCAGTCTTCCACTGTTTGGTTCGTTGCCACTGTTAAAAGGGACAGACAAGAGAGCAAGGGGGACGGGGGGGGGGGGGGGCTTTGTTGTGTTGCAAAGATTTTCCTCTGTTTTACAAAACACATCGGAAATGAAAAGTAATCATGACGATGAAAAGAGGGTAACGTTAAACACCTATCAAATAAACAGGCAATTGAACAGATAAAGTTCAATGCGGAACATACATTTTTGAGAGATGGCTTTTACAGAACATGGAATTAACTTCGGCTAACTAGCTTAAATACGTTTAAATCCTTATTTATTTTTTACTTATTTTTATCGTTAATAAGTTGAGTCTGAAGATAATTTCCTTTCTGTACCATTTCACATTTCAGGAGGTTTTAATGGTTAACTTGTCCACCTTACAAAACGATATGCACTATATGGATGAGCAATTGACCCACATCATGGCGGTTACTGAACCTCCACAAACAAAATCAACCACAAAGGCAACGAAGGCACCACCACCACCAACAACAACAACACAGGATTATCCATATTTCCAAAATCCCCGGTTCATCCCAATGGACCGTCTCGCCTCTCTCAGTGAGCAGATATCCATTCTTGAAGAAAGACTCGAAGATTGTGAGTATAAACTGTTTAGTGCGGATTTAAAGCTGTGGGTAGTCTTTTATTCTTTTTTTCTGATATCAGGGAAGTTTCTATAGTGATTCAAAATCACGGAGCCCCAATGAAATAAATCAATAAATAAGTAAGTAAGTAAGTACGTAAAGAAGAAATTATTTAAGTAAATGAATAAACACGAATCAACCAACCGGCAACCAACCAATCAATTAATCCATCAATCAACCAGCCAATCAATCAATCGTCAACTAAGTCAAATGACCTTCAGAACGGTGTGCTGAACAAAATCAGTCAGTCCGTCAGTCAGTCAGTCAGTCAGTCACAGTGTCTTCAATAATTTCTCCGAGAAAAACAAAAAATGAGATAAGAAAACATACATGTTTATAAATCAATTAACATTGCAACTACGTCAAATCGAGATAGTTCAAATAGTCTAGTCTTTGCACAATTGCGTTTCGACACCCAATTACTAGAAGCTTGACTGGAATACAGTTCTTCTGGCCGTCAACATTGTTAGCATGTACATTACGCGACGTTTCTGGCCGTCAACCTTGTTATCATATACGTAACACGACGTTTCTGGCCGTCAACCTTGTTATCATATACGTTACACGACGTTTCTGGCCGTCAACCTTGTTATCATATACTGTACACGACGTTTCTGGCCGTCAACCCTATTGTCATATACTTTACACCACGTTTCTGGCCGTCAACCCTGTTATCATAGTCTTTACTCGACGTTTCTGGCCGTCAACCTTGTTATCATATACTTTGCACAACGTTTCTGGCCGTCAACTCTGTTATCATATAATTTACACAACGTTTCTGGCCGTCAACCTTGTTATCATATATACTTTACACGGCGTTTCTGGCCGTCAACCCTGTTATCATATACTTTACACGACGTTTCTGGCCGTCAACTTTGTTATCATATACTTTACACGACGTTTCTGGTCGTCAACTCTGTTATCATATTCTTTACTCGACGTTTTTGGCCGTCAACCCTGTTATCATATAATTTACACGACGTTTCTGGCCGTCAACCCTGTTATCATATACTTTACACGATGCTTCTGGCCGTCAACCTTGTTACCATGTACTTTACACAACGTTTCTAGCCGTCAACCCTGTTATCATATACTTTACACGACGTTTCTGGCCATCAACCTTGTTATCATATATACTTTACACGACGTTTCTGGCCGTCAACCCTGTTATCATATACTTTACACGATGCTTCTGGCCGTCAACCTTTTTATCATGTACTTTACACGGCGCTTCGTCACACTTATGTATATCAGTAAAAAATGGGTTGTCTGTATAATAGACATCAGTAACTGTGAACAAATGATGTGTGTAGTAATACAAGTGTTGCTTTCTGAACAATCTGTGATGCAGTCGATCAACGTGGGCTGCTTATGTATTCACATAGATTATAGTATGTTGTATGTTTTCAGGTTCGTGTAAACAGAACGAACAAGATCAGGATCTCTGGAACTTTTAACTTTGTGATTCACATTCGGAGGAACTTTCCCATTTTACGAGCAAACCTGTTTAGCGAAGGAAAGGTCTGACTTCAGTTTTGCTAGATATTAGTTGAGGCAATGGTGGAAGTCTCCATTTCTATTGGCAGCCTTGAGGATTGGAAAGGTATATTTCGTTTACCGATATGTGCTTTTTGTGTGCGAATGCCTTCGTATATCACCGTTACGGGATTGGATATCAGAAATAATTCCAAAACAGACTGAATTTTGTATCGGAATTATTACTGGACGATAGGCATGGGATAGAAAAATGACTGCATTTGAATACGATTCAATGTCTTATTTACATATAAGAAAACTGGGTCATGCCAGTCGTCTTATTTTTGACAAAAACAGTTCGGCAGAATTCATACTTTATTCGGAGGCTTTTTAAAAAGATCCATTCAGGTTCCAGCTAAATTTGTTGCAAGTGCCGTACGTTCCAAAACAAAACTCCAATCAATTCGCGAATGTGTTATCTCTGACTGAAGTGAAATCATCGAGTTGCAGCTTTTGAATGTCTACCACATAATTGTATGTATATTAGCTGATCACGTGAAGACCATTTTACATTGAGGAGCCTTTCACAAAAATACTTCTTCAGTGAAATTGTACCCATCTCCAATTCGCTGTTGTTTGAAAAGTGATTCGTTTATCGTCCCAAGAGAGATTTTTGGGCTAATTTAAGTTTGTATTCAAATAAATATAAGACCGGTTTGTATTGATTCGAACCTGACACCTTTTAGAATGCCCATATAGACAACAGAGATTCTTCAGGATTGGACGGACATTTATGAAATCCATTCTGACAATGACAATTTTTGAAGAGGTGACCCGGGTATTTAAGACATGTTTGGAATCTTTCTCTGGAAATCACAATTTGTGAAGATTTGTGCCGGACACCTAAGATACTTTTCAATGCTATTCTGGAAATTGCTATTTGTGTACAATTCCGCCGGGTATTTAAGGTATGGTTGAAATCTTTTGCTGGATATGACAATTTGTAAAGATTCGTACTGGAAACCTAACACATGTTTAAAATCCTGTTTTGATTATGACAATTTTTTAATACTTGTTCCGGACACTTAAGATATATTCGAGAACCTCTTCTGAAATCAAAAAGGATTTGGGGTAACAAATGTGCATATTTTTCATGGGAAAAGGATTATTGTTGACCACACTGTTTAATTTTAAAGGCGTTAATTAAAATACACACGCATCTGTATTGCTGGAACGCTTTACATCTGGTTGAAAAGATCATATTCAGACAATTTGAAAGAATATCTGTGGAAACCTCTTCCTGCTATAACAAATTGTGAGGATTATGCCAGGGCTTTAAATAAGCTTGAAGGCATGTTCTGGCAATAGGAAATTGTGATGAACAGTGTTGGGACACATTGGTGAAGCGTGAAAGCATGTTCTGGCAATGAGAATGCGTGACGAATAGTGATGGGACACATTGGTGAAGCTTGAAGGCATGTTCTGGCAATGCGAATTTGTGATGAATAATGATGGGACACATTGGTGAAGTATGGGAGTCTCGTCAGGAACTGACGACGTAGGAGGTTTAATGCCGGACACTTTGAACATGTTACTAATCGTGCTCAGGCAAGGACAATTGTCAAATATTTGACAAACTTTGGACAATATACGTTCTGTTTTTTTTTTCTTAAACAAAGTTTAATGCATAAATGTATAATCTGTATAACTTATAGTTTTAGATTCTAGCTGAACTTCAAATCGCTTATATTTAAAATGTTGACAAATCAAGAACATTTTACTGGTGACTGGCAAGATCGCACTGTAATTGTTCATGAAACAGACGTTGGTCTCGGTTAAGACAGTTTAAGTGTATACTGGGGTTTCTTTTGCCAAGATCAACTTGGCTTGGCAACAAGCTACAAAACATTAACTTTTCTGATTAGCAGAATTGTTAGCAAGGCATGTAGACTTGGATCGCAACTATACTTTTAAAGTAGTGGCAAAACTTAAATAGGGGTTCTGCAAGGATTGTCCGTATACAAAAGACACAAGAACAGGGTTGAGAGCAAAGTTGGACAGAATTATATATACATACATCACAAAATAGAACTATGATGTCATAAAAATAATTTTGGCTTCATCAAATGTGGACACGGAATAGTCGAAAAACAATGTTGCTAAGCTCTGTGTGAATTAAAATATAACCAGAGGCACTTCCGTATTTCGGGCTGTATAGTCTCTCTGTCATGTGTTAATTGGCCTGCTGAACCCATGTCAGTGTACCGCTCCCTGGGTCGTGCCATCCTATCGACCCTAAATTAGAACAGGGAAGTGTTTAGCTGACCGAGGACATCGCGAGGCGCTTCTTGCTAAGTTTCTATCCGGCTTTCAACAAATTATCGGTAATGCAAGTTAAGCAAAGTGGTCACCGTAAGCAAAATAGGCTTGACACGAAGTTTAAAACGTCATAACCCAATAACTAATAACGATAACATCATGAATCAAACAAACAAGCTTCCAGACCAGTCCTGGTTTGATGATATAATTGTTTGCTATTATGTTGTTTGTTTACTTGTTTACTTGTTTGTTTGTTCGTTCATTCGTTCATTTCGTTCGTTGGTTCCTTCGTTTGTATGTTTCACCCAAGGGTGAAGAATGCCACCTTTGACGTAACCGACAACGAAGCCAAAGAAGGACAATCATAAGACGTATTACAAAGACGTCACAAACAGATCGGAGTCATGTTTCCCCTTAAGGGCACCGAGGCAACAAGAGGCCTCCCTCAACCGTTAACTGTGCCGTTATGAACGTCAACATTATAGCATTTCCATCATTTATCGGCTACAATCTTTTGTTAAAACAGATTATTGTTGAAATAAGTTGTACGTCATTAAGAAATTCCTCAATAAGATAACAATACAACCCTGATATAACGGCCCCTCCATGTGAGGACATCGTTTAGTTTGACAATCTGAATTGTGCGTCATAAAACAACGTCACAGTTTCCACATCATCTCTGTACAAAATCATTCCAAAAATGTGAGACAATGCCCGGTGTGAGAAAAGTAACATACAATTCTAGAAGGTTCGATCTTATGTATTTGACGGAAATTCACTAACGCGACCGTGTGCGGTTTATACGAGATTTTCGCCCGGATTTGCACCAAACGCCAGCAAAGGATCAAACACCCTTAAAACGACGTTAAACACCAATCAAACAAACGGACATCCCTTTTATAACACATGGACATGATGGATGTGATAAAAAGGAGCAGTTTGTCGTTTTTATTTCGGTTGTTCAAAGCTCCGTTAGCCTAACAGCCTGTTAGATGACGTTACGTAACAAAAACATTTACGTCACGTCATAATAAAAAATCTTTGTTGCGCAACTTCCCCTAACAGCCCCGTTAACTTTACAGAACTTTGAGCAACCGACCCCAGTTGTATACAGTTTGTTGCATGGTGTGGAATGATCTGTTTTATATATGTTTTAGAAGTCGGTGCAATGGGCAATGTACAAGATTGTTTTCGATTGTTTTATTTTTGTTTAGTTTTTAATTAACATTTTACTCTCTTTGATTTATACGTCAACTTGTCCTGTCCGATCAAACGGTTGAAGGAGAGGTAGTTGTGTGCAGTCAGATTATTTATTGTTCTATCACTGCCAATATTTGTTATGTTATTTTTCTTCGCTATGTCTTGAAAACTGTGTACTCTTTTATATAATAAAACGGAAAACCATGTTTCTTCATCATTGTCCTCTTTTCATTTAACAAAAAAAAAATGAAAATGAATCTGTTATACGGTATTTTTTTGTTTTGGTATTTAGTGACGTACGGAAAAAGTTTTCCTCTTTTCTAGTGGTTATTCGTGATCTCCGAAATTACCAATAAACGTCCTGTAAATGTGTGGAAGTGTAACCGACTGGCTCGGTGATTGTCTCGCTGGTAAGTAGCAGGACTAGGCGCCACTTGACGAAGTGTACAACCGAGGTGCACATTCCAGACGATTCATTGGCGCTATAGGTTTGTTTGGTCTCAAAGCTGTTTCGGTGGCATAAACTGGGTGTTGGAACGTATGTGCGGTTCTGAGGTATATATATGGCTGCCTTCATCGACATGAAACAGAAACAGCCGTGAGCCTCTGTGGTTAAGAGGGCCCTGCTAGCCAGCAACTTCTCGAGACAAGTTGTGTCCTGACGTGAAACTCTATTCCACACCTTGTCACACTTGGGCCATATTTGTAGTCAAACAAGGAGGAGGTATC
>JAQQZZ010071902.1:0-13287 GCA_030265115.1 Mopalia vespertina | reverse complement strand
TGTGAAGTGTCTTAGCTGCAGCAGTGACTATCAGCAATGTGACTGATGCTGTGAAGTGTCTTAGCTGCAGCAGTGACTATCAGCAATGTGACTGATGCTGTGAAGTGTCTTAGCTGCAGCAGTGACACCATGATACATGTGACTGGTCACTTTGGTGCCATTCAGACCTCTCGTGATTGGCCTTTTCAGCTTTATGAGCAGATTTATGGTCAGTTGGTGGACATATGATTGCACTTCTCTCAAAGTCTTTTAACATTTATCAGAGCTAACCATCTTAAGTCCTTCCTATAGCCGCTGATCAGCTGTCCTATTATCTGATAGCCATGCTAGTTACAGGAGTAAACACCATCAAGTGAAACACAATTATGAATCTAGTTTCCCTCTCATTGTTGAGTCTGACAGATTTATTCAATTACTGGCATTGACCATTGCAAAATCCTGTCGCGGTCATGCGACTCCATGGAAACCATTGGTTTATCCCTGATAATAAGGTTTGATTGTTTTATTAGTAAAATGACATGTACCATAATATTCCTACTAATAATCCCTGCTCTAAACTCTTCTTTTATTTGCATTTGTTAAATAATAGATTAAATCTTTGGATTAATAAATATAACCTGTTTTAAGAAGAACAAGAAGAGAAAGTTTTAAGAAGAACACTGTTGCGCCCTTGGATTATTGTCCTTGATTTTTAGATGTACTGCTCCCAATTTCTAGATGCCCAATGAACCTCCGGTATTTGAGGGATATTAGTGAGTGAATTTTGCAAGTGGTTTCTACAAGGCTTCCTCTTTGTTTTTCCCAATATTAAACCAGGTAGAGTAAGAAAATAACAATCCCTGCTCATCATACATACTGTAAGTGTAATACTCTTGAGTATGACATTAAATCCCAAATAAACTCAATCTACATTGAGGTCCAAGTTATAATAGTTAGAAAAGCTGATGACATTCATGAATTTTATAGGTTTATGGTTTGGAGAATTCGGATCAGGGCTCAGATAAATGTTATGTCAATAAGAGAGGAAGTTGTTGAGTTGCCAGGTGCCTGGGCAATCTGACTAGCATTCTGTTGGCCAGTTCTATAATTAACCAAGACAGTAGGACAATGATGGGATGTGTCAATAGGACAGGCTGATTGGGTTAACAATGCTCATATGTGGATGGACCACTGTCCACTCAAATAGCCTAACAAGATCACTTCAGAGGAAATGACATCAACATTACAGCTGCTGGATACAGATGGCTGCTCAGACAGTTATTCTCAATTCTCTGTGACTTTCCAGGATCATTTAAGAACATAATTAAACATGTGTCACAAGCATAGGATATCATATCAATAAAAATTTAATGTATACACCTGTTCCACATTCATTTATATTACTATCTTAGACCCTATCATGAAAACAGTGTTTGTGAGACACATACATGTACCTGTGCTGAGTTATCAGCTTTTAGGTCTTCACTCTCTACAAATTAGTGTCTGCGCCACTGCCATTGTATTTTACTAAGAAACTGGCCATTAAATCAGCCTGTATTTGTTGGTTCTCTGATTCCATTGAGTTATCTAGAGTAGCATTTTAACAGGACTGTAGGTTGTTGACTCTCTGATTACCCCCAGAATCTTGACGTCTTGGCCCTAATGATTTAGTGAAGTTATCATCAAACTGAACCATGGTATTAAAGGCTGATAAGCGGGTGAGAGTTTACAGGCCAGCTTCCGGTAGTACTTCCTCACATCACAGGACCATCTTCACCTCATGGTGTAAACAGGTCAGACCATAACAGATGGCTGAACCAGATGATGATCTATTTAAATATGTCCATCTTTTAAGCTCCAGTCCTTTATTGTGATTTTATGAAAAGTACATTGCATACACATGTACAAATGTACACCTCTTTATCATGTCTGAATAAACATGTAGTTATATAAATGTGGCTCCCCATGATACTTGGTTATTATAATGTTAATAAAACTGCAACATAGAAATATTTAGAGAAGTGTTTGATCGACACACCGGTATAAAACTGCAGAAATATAGCCATACATGTAGTTCTGATGAAAGCCTGTGTCTGGATATATGGACCTAATGCAAAATCTTGAGTACATGTATATCAATAATTTTGCTATAAATCTTAACAGGAGAGATGTGAAGCCCATTCTTTACACAGTCAGCTCGCTCCTCTTGTAATGTGTATCAGTTATAAGTGCTTTGGTAACCTTTTGAGGTAACCGAGTTCCACATTGTTGCTCTTGGAATAATCTAACATCTGGTGAATTAATCTAACTATTGATGCTATTGGATTAACTCTGGGGAGATTATCTTCTCCCATCTCAGACTTCTGAAGTGTAATTACTGATTGAGTTGGTACATCACTGATTGGATTGAGACCAAGAGTAGATAACTCTGACCATTACTGGAGATGACCCTAATGATAAGCCTAACTTATGAATAGTAATGAGCACATCAGAGTGTATTATATCACCATTTGGACTTCATTCATCTTCCCTCTCTGATACTATCTGTAATTCCCATGAGAGGTACTTGCAAAGGCTTAGTAGTAAAGCTTCTATTTCTCTGAATCCAATATTAGTTTTCCACTTTATAACATCATCTGCATGTAATGTCAGGGTTTATCATTTTATAACTTAAGCGACAAAAGTTCTTTGCTAGTATTTTGATATATTATAAAATATCTGTTTATAGTTTTTACATTGATTTTTTATTTTTATTTTTTTCAGAAAAAATTAAAACTTCTAAATCCATTTATTTCTATATTTTAATACAAACATACAGTATGGCAGTATATGTATAAACTGTGTTTATAGAGCTTAATACATGTATATATTTATGTTCAGTTCTACCAATATTTAGTTCTGGCAAAACCTCTGGCTATATTACAATAGACAAAAGTACAGATACTAATACAGGTCTTTCTTATCATTTTACTGTTAAACCTGATTTTCTATATATTTTTACCTCCTGCTGCCAGAAATAGCTAAGGAGATGGTTTCCACAGCTGTAAATCTAAACCAGTACATGTATAGTAGAGGGGATTGTACAGCACCTGGCTTGGGTAATGAGACTGAAGGGTAAACTGAGAGGTGTGACCTCCTACTCAACTAAACATACTAAACACTAGAGAATCTCAACAATGTTAGTTTTAATTATTTCTGGACAAATTATGTAACTGTCGATGTGCCTGCTTTGTTTATACAATTAACAGTGGCTTTAGTTTTTGGTGGTATTCTTATATACATGTAAGCTACAAGATATATATCTACAATGTAGAAACCAAATGGGCGAAAAACGGTCTTTCTTTCTATACACAATGGTCCTCAGTTTCATCACACTTAATAAGGGGCCTTGGCCGCCCAACTACCCTGACCTATAAGCTTTTCTTGGATAGTAAATGAAGGGTGCTTAAACTTTTAACCTCGATTGGACCCTGACAACATCACGATCTTCAGAATACTTCCCTATTATGACTTATAATGCAAAAAATCTCCATTGAACCCGTTTTCCAGTTTGGTTAATGGAAGCTCCCAGTGCCATGTTGCTCTGGGAACTAATGAGCGAGCAGGTGCCCTCCGAACTAAAGGGCTACACAAAACAGATTTGTGGTGTGGTGTGTTGCTCTGTGTGTCTCTTTACAAATTCTACAAACATAGTCTAATAATCAAACAACCTTACATGTATTTGGAATCTACTCAAGCATTACTGTATTTAAGCAAACTTGTTGATGAAAACAACATTTTATAAACTGTACATTATAAATTAAACTGTTTGTAGCAATTGGTTGTTTGAATTATAATTGTTTTGTAATTTCAGATATTGCATTGGACTGGTCCGATCATGCACTATGGTGGCCCGACAAAAACATGTGGTTAACTCATTCAAGGTCAACTCTCGACCAATATGGTGTCCAGGCAGACGCACGTTTACAGTTCACACCAATGCACAAAAACCTCCGTGTTCAATTACCTGATCTACAGGTGCTGGATTTAAGAGTGGACTGTTCTGTTAAAGTCTTCAACGCAGTCCGTCAAACATGCAAGGAACTCGGTAAGTTTCATCTGTTATGGTTACATCTCATTTTGCTTTTTCAAATTATGTTGGAGGAGTTGACATGTTTTTGGTGGATGTCATTAAATTGAGCAATTAAAGTGATACATCTTTTGCCAAGCTGCATTAAGGGGGAATGTTATTTAGTGAATGATTTATACATGTAATTGTATGAAGTAAGTGTGCATGCGCTCAGCAGCAAAACATTTGTCCAGGTCTACAGATACTGTACTCTTAAATTCCCATCAAACTAACGACTGGTAAATGCTCAAAGCACTGATACAGTGACACCAAAGAGCAACTTAATGGTTGATAAATTCATGATGAAACTGTGTATAATAAATTCTATACCTTTTTTGATGATTTAAATTATTCTTTGTGTATGACCAGAATTAAGAAAGGGTAAACCTATTTCTCGTGACAAGTACCTGTCTTTAACCCAAATACCTCATGTGTCTAAATAGGGTATCTTTCGCAAGAAGGTGAATACCATGGAATTTATTTAAATTATTATTCATCGTTTTCTGGTCCTGTCACACTTTGAAAATTTTATCAATGCCATTTTAAGGCCTGCAGCCGTGGCTTAGTGGTTAGCGTCTGCATTTACTTATCCTACTTCGATGTACGGTTCAAAGGATCGAGTCCATCTGTGAGTGAGTGAGTCACACAATGTGGTTCCGACAATCGCAGAGTTAAACCCCGATCAACCAAACAAACAAACCAAAGCCATTTTATAACCAGAACATTGTGTTTTATTTCTGGTCACATGATTAGGCTGTTACACGCTTTGTAACTTTCAACAATTCCACCTACATGTACTAACTCTTTTTAAATACCATAAACCAGACACTGGATACTTTTGTTGTTGAGTCTAGACCAATCTTGATGCCCCCCTGGGGTGAAGAATGAACTTGTTTATTGAAGGAAAACAATGTTACTGACCCTTTTAATATCCATATTAGCCAATCAGAGGTCTGATCCCACACAGACGGATGTGTTATAAGTTGGTATTAACTCTAGCATGCCATTGTTGTTCTAAACTCTGCTGTAGCATTTTTTCTTTCTGGTAGTACTGTTTGTGAAGCTGTATGCCAGCTCATGCCACTAGCTATTTAGGGACCCCAGGGAGGGCATATTGAAGTATGTCTTAATGATCTATCTTAGGCTGAAGTTCGTTGAACTACCTTTTACCTTCATGCATTACATGCTGTTCACATCTAGGTTGGTGAACCAAAGACACAACTCTAGATTAGAACAAGAAATTCACATTTGGGTGTGCTGCCATGTAAAAAGTTTGTTAAATCAAACTATCCCTATGACAAGTTTTGACAACCTACGTTGCAGGGATCATGTAGTGACAATATGTGTATCTTAATTAAATATTCTAATTAATTAATGAAATTTACTGTCACAAAATAATGAAAATCTATCTGACTTTATACTATTTTCCTTACATACGATGTAAATAAATAATGTACTTGAAAAAGTCAAACCTCAAAACAAGAAAATACAAAGGTACCGCTCAGCTAATTGCTTCAGAGACAGACCATAATGAAAGTATTTCTAATCCACATTGCAATGCTCATATTCCTTTGTTTGCCCTAAATATTCTGGATTGTCTATGAATATACTTAATTAAATACTATAAACAAAATTGACCTAGGGCTAATAAGGTATCTGACCTGGGTGAGGTCAAAGTTCATTAGGACACTGACATATTGATAAGAAACCACTGGAGAACCAGCCTACCAAGATTAGTTTGTGTATTGCAGGAAGCTGAGAGAAAGACTTCCTCAGCCTGGGCACCCTTACAATGACACTGCTAGGCTGAGATGTATATGGAATGCTGCTAATTGAATATACACATCTCTCACTGTAAGATAAACATTAATTATATGTTGATGAGCTGTCAGGGATGTTCAAGAAAACAAGGATAAGTTGCTGTACAGTAGACAGTAACAGCAGTCTTTACCAACTTGTTTTCTTCCAAGAAATGGCTGGCGATGAGAAGACATGTTCATATATATATACATTGTACATCCTATATAAAAAATATACAGAAAGGGATCATGTCCAGTATGTTGATGTCCAGCTCATCTTCTGGACCCAGTTGCCCAAAACCTAGATCACCAATCTAGGATAAGAGATAGTTCTTTAACATGACCCGACATCATTTAATCCAGTGTTAAATATCATAGCACTTTGAACAACTGGCCAGTTGCCTGAAAGATGATTATCCACTAACACCAGATTAAATTGCTAACACCGTGTTAGAGATAGAGCTTCAACATGGCATGACGTCATCTAATAGAGGATTAAATTTAATAGTGCCTTGCCTCGAGCAACCGGCCCCTGGCCCCTGAAGATTAAACTGCTAAGCAAATTTGTTTTTTTCTTTCTGGCATGGCTCAATACCTTTGACAATCAGTCACTTCTGCATACCTTATAATTACCACTGATGAAACAATGGGGATATAAGGTATCAATCAGACAAATCAAAGTTTCATTCATGTCCAGATATCAACGACAAACCACACTGAGAGATGAGTATCATCAAAATAACAGACACGTACACAAGAGACTATCTCCTAGAAATACTCTCACCACAAACTTGGTCGTGTGGGTTCATGTTGTAGGATTGAAATTAAAATGAAAATGTTTGATGTTAAAAACTTCTCAGAAACAACTGTTGGATAGTTACCACTAAGTTGTTAATTATGCATGTACAAAATGTTGAAGATCTGGAATGAGTTGCTCAGGAAAGCTGGGATGTAAAATTAACATTTTGGTATTAAAAAATATTTACATTATGATCAGTTTGGTAAATATGTACATAATGATCCCTTTCCATTGGTATGTAAGCTTACAGAATTATCTGTATGTGAGTAGTTTGAAGCTGGGAGTTGTTCGGCATGAGTCACAATAGATCGGACATAAGTGATGTAAACAGCTGCATTAGGTATTAATGTTACAGGGCAAGTGTAAATATCAAACACATATTTTACTTGTATTAAAATGAAGTCATTTCCTTCCGATATGTTCTCCATATTTCTTAAGTTCACATCAACTAACACATGTTACTGAACAAGTACTCATAGCCCCCCATCATACAAACACAGCACAGAGAAAGTATACACATACTTAAAATAATCCTAACAATTTTAAAATAATGCCAAATATGAAACAAATTACTTTTTGCTAGAATAAATTATTTTATTGTTTATTTCCGTGACATACTCTTGGTTAGATGTACCTTTCTATATTTCAATATTTGATATATTTGTTTTGATCAGAGTGTTCATCATGCCAATTGAACTACGTGAGGTGGAATGGTTGGGGGAAGCCTCTTTGTGTCCCTCTAGGTCAAAGGGCACCATCATTACAGGAATCCAAGCGTACATGTACATGTAATAACCTGAAACCAAGCCTGATTACAGGAATCCAAGCATACATGTAATAACATGAAACCAAGCCTGGTTACAGGAATCTAAGCATACATGTAATAACATGAAACCAAGCCTGATTACAGGAATCCAAGCATACAGGAATCCAAGCATACATGTAATAACATGAAACCAAGCCTGATTACAGGAATCCAAGCATACATGTAATAATATGAAACCAAGCCTGATTACAGGAATCCAAGCATACATGTAATAACATGAAACCAAGCCTGATTAAAGGAATCCAAGCATACATGTAATAACATGAAACCAGGCCTGGTTACAGGAATCCAAGCATAATAACATGAAACCAAGCCTGATTACAGGAATCCAAGCATACATGTAATAGCATGAAACCAAGCCTGATTACAGGAATCCAAGCATACATGTAATAACATGAAACCAAGCCTGGTTACAGGAATCCAAGCATACATGAAACCAAACCTGATTACAGGAATCCAAGCATACATGAAACCAAGCGTGATTACAGGAATCCAAGCATTATGCACAATAACATGAAACCAAGCCTGATGACATGAAACCAAGCCTGATGACATGAAACCAAGCCTGGTGACATGAAACCAAGCCTGGTGACATGAAACCAAGCCTGATGACATGAAACCAAGCCTGATGACATGAAACCAAGCCTGATGACATGAAACCAAACCTGATGACATGAAACCAAACCTGATGACACGAAAATTAACTTTCCAACATTATGGAAACACTTCACATCTTGGTTGTGCTAGTGTCAATTATTGTTGGAATACACCACCGTCATTTACTCATTTAAGTGAAATACCCTTAAGCACGATATAAAACACCATTGAATCAATCTATCTACCAGCAGTAGATCAGTGTTGTTGCTTTAAAATTATCTTTTAATAAATCTTCTACATGTATGTCTCTAATGCTGTCAATATTGTTGCTTCTTCAACAATATTGTGTGATGCATTTCAGTATTTTGTGACAATCAAGTTACAATGAATGGTTGGGAAGGAGCTTTCTGTTGCTGTAGTGCTCTCAGAACTAGGGGCAACAAGGAACTGTTTGTTCTGTCTTGTCTTTCTTTGTTACTAGTCTTCACAAGGGTGGTTTCCTTCATCCATTTCGACACCATCGTATGATAGAAATACTGTTAAGTACAGCATTTGGATGGCCAGAGTGTGGATAAAATTATTACAAAGGGGATAAGTGATGGCTGAAGGTAAGGAGAGCAAAATAAAATTAAAAGTCAGTCAAATCTTGTTTTGGCAAACACAGTCATGCCCTGCAACACAGTCATGCCCTCCAACACAGTCATGCCCTGCAACACGGCATATTACATACATAGACACTGCTAGGGTAGACCTGCAATAGCTTCTATTTTTTTAGACTGGACCTATATAATATTTTACATACATTATCAAAGTCTATCTTATTGCATCAGTCAGTTGATCTATTAAAACAGATTCAGTTTAGAGCTTTTCTCTTCAACCATCGCTTATTGCCTGTGTAATTCACAGCTTTAGTGTCACTGTGACCATTCAAAACGTCACCGACCACCATCTCTTTTCAGTTAAATAAGGTGGTTAGATTCTCACATGATTCAGTTGTTGTGGGAAAGAATGAGGATTTAGTATTGAATATATATATTTTGAATAAATGAAGAGAGAAAAATTGAATATATATATATATGAATGCTTCCTCATTGTCCTGTACTTTTCATTGAAATACTGAAATGTCTTATATGGCCAGAGGCTTAGCCAGAAATCAAAAGGGTGGTGTCCAAAATGGTGTCCATTTTTCTTTACAGTTTCCCTATCTCCTGCTTGTTAGTCTCTTAAAACAGGGTGTCCAAATGAGGCAATTGTTCAATTCAGGGTGTCCAAAGCCCTGGTGGATTTGATAAAATTTATATATATATAATTTATAATTTGATAAAAGCAAACTTTTATTCCTGCTGTCCCATGTTAATACAACCAAGCCATGCAAGCCAGCTTTTTAAGTTTTAAGGAGTTGTGGATCCATCGCCACCTACAAGGGCTTCGGCAGAGGGGTGTCCGTCCGGCCTTTGGACACCCTTCTGCCTAAGCCCTTCCAACATTATGGAAACACTTCACATCTTGGTTGTGTCTAGTGTCTATTTATTGTTGGAATTCACTGCCGTCATATAAGTGAAATAACCTTAAGCACGGCGTAAAACACCAATCAATCAATCAATCTACTTTGTTGGTGAGTAAATCTGTAATACATGTCATTATTGTTGTAAGTAAGCTTACATGATCATGTACATGGAAAATACTCAATCCTGTGAACTAAATTTGTTTTCTTCTGAATCTTTCTGAAACAACAACAAAAGAATGACAAAATGTGTTCAGTGACAAATTTAATATATGATTGGCATTTCTCTTAAAAGATCTGTGCAATATTATTATCTATTTAATGTTAAAGTTGTGTGTATACTACATTTTGTCTAATTTTACAATGATGACCGATCGTAGAAAACTTTATTTTGAATTTCACTTCAAACTTTCCACAAAGTATAAGTAATACGGCATGTATAAATCGTGTACATAAAAAATTTCTCACCATTATGATTTGGAAATCGAATATTCATCAGGAATAAATTGAACTGTGTGTCATCAGTGACTAGTGAGGCTATCAGAGCATCTGTCATCTGTTACCCAGGTTAATCAAATAGCACTTCAAGGAGATTCTGGTTTAAACGCTTCTTTAGACACCTGAAAGTAGGTCTTTATTAAAAATGAAGTAAAATAATATCAGATTTTTTATTTAAATACATATAAGTGTATGGCATGTGGCTTATTCAAAGAAAAATGTATACTTTGTCTTCTATAGCTCAGGGCACAGTTGTTGAAATCAAATGTCAGTTAATTTGAACCCATAGACCATGATTAGCATTTACCATGTTTTACCTAGGATAAATCAACCCTTCCTTGCATAGCTGCCCCAGGGCTTAAAAATGCATGCTCAAAGGTACATTTAGGGTGGTGATTGTGTTAACTACGTCTACATGTACTCTGGGTTAAATAATCATGACCCATGGATATAAATAGATCAATGAAAATTAAAGCTAAATCAATCACAAAACTCTTTAATTTTAGATGTTTCAATAAAGATGGAGGCAGCCTCTCAGAAACGAAAGACTTAAAACTAATTTACAAAATCAGAGTTGGCCTTAGTGGAGAAATTCAAAAAGACTAAATTATCTACTGTTGAAACTGAGAAATCAAGTTGCAAATTAGAAATAAATCCCTGTGTTTACAGTACTATTTATAGTGTTTTGACTTTTGACTATAAAATGACAGTGGATGATCACTCAAAATATTTATGTGAATTGTCATTAGTTACATCATACATGTGAACTACACCTTAAGCAATGTTAAAGTTTACCCAGGATAAGTCTTAGATTTATTTTAACCCCGCTTAACTTGAACATATCTTAGAGCAATAAAAAATAACCCAAACTTACTGTTGAATTTATAACCAGGTTTACTGAATTTGAACCTAGGTTAGTACTCATCTTACCTTTGAACAACTGTCCCTGATGATAAATCTTCTGACACTGTTTAAAAAAAAAAGATCTAGATACAAAATAATTGTTTATAATACAAGTTTTCATTAATTGATGTCTTGTCTCTCTTGCGTTAATGACATAAAATCACCACATATTTAAAGCAGTCAGTGATGTTTTGAAAGAAAGTTAACTGTCCATATTCTTTTTTTTTAATCACACAGAAATGACAAGTTTTTTGTTCCCTGCTTTGTGCATATTATTAGTTTGAATGTACATGTGTACATTTGAGCTTTAATATGGATCAGTGTTTGTTTTTGAATAGATACATGATTGTCATGTGAAGTGCATTCTATATACATGTACATGTATATTGTGTAAACAGTAATCTAAAGTTAGGACAGTCACAAGTTAAAAACGCATAGACAGCTGTGTGATGTTAGAGATTGAGAAATGTTCAGAAGACTCCTAGTTGGGATATATGATCTCTGAGGCAACAGTTTACTTAAGTTTACACTGAAAGGCAAGGTTACCTGGGGATTTCTAAAACTAGGTTAGACGCTAACTTAGACTAACCAAAACATTATACCTGTAGAATTTAATTTTCTAAAATACAGGTGAGTATCACTGGTTGAAACACTTATACTTAGAAGTTGCAAGAAGGCTAAACTATAATAATAATGAAAATAATATAATCTTTTATTTCAGTCTTAAGTCCCTATGATGATATGACAGAAATGTGGAATAATGCAATACTAATGTATTTATCAAAACTAAATTGTTATATGTACAACATACTTTGCCATTGGGCTGAGAGTTTTGATTCAAAACAAACATCAGGGTTCAACAGTTTTAATTTTTAATTTAAAGATTATTCTGAAGTACATGATGAAAAGCAATCTGGCTTTTCACTTTGTTGTAAAGTTAAATTAGTTCTATTATAAAGCTGCTCTCAATTCCCATCTGTCACCTTCTGATGACAATTTTTGTCAAGGGTATTTCAAGCTGGGAAACCATAACAGTGTAAATATCCATAAAAGTTTTCTTGAGCTCGGATTACTACTGTAGGAAACCTACATTTTTACATTTATTTATTACCACTGAATCATACAGATGTAAAAGTTAAAATGTGAAGGAGAGAGACCGCTGCGCTAGTAGCTGTTGAGTAATGTGTTGTGGCTAGGTATAGTTTAAAACTGTTCCTATTATACTAAAATATTTGATATCAATGTGTACATTATGTGTTGATTTGCCAGCTTATTTGATTCTGTCAGTGGAATGTTGTGGATGTGGTTTGTGAGGGTAACCAAATAAATATGGATATACGTACATGTAGACTGTATTCACTATCAACTCTGTTCTAGGTGACTGATAACGGTGACCTTTCTGATGCTTGACCAAACAATGGAGAGAAGGATTGCCAGGAATTTCTACAATAAGGTGAGTGCATCTATAATAATAACTTACAGGCAGATTCAGCAATCATGAATGTAACTGGTTACATAAACATAATGACCTGTGGCTTAGTGGTAAGAGTGTCAGCTTACTAATTCTCCTTAGATGTACCATTTACGGGTTTGAGTCTGCCTGTCAACCATCAGGTATATGAGTGAGTCACACGATGTGGCTCCGGCAATCATGGGGATGGTTTTTATAAGGTTTCTTCTCGGTTTTCCACCATATTTAAGCAAGGGACACGGTGAAGTGGACAATCCGTCATCATATTAGTGAAATACCCTTGAGCACAATGTTAAACCCCAATCAAACAGATAAACAAATAGTAAACATAATGTAGAAGGTCATACTCTTCTTCTCAGGTCTGACATATTGAAGGGGGCTATGCCCATACTTTCTTTTAAAAACTTCACCCCTAGACATTTCTTCTGGATTAAAGGCGTATGTTTTCCAGGTTTGTTGATGTGAGAACCATGTTGATAGTGGCATCCTATGAGTTCTTTTAACCAGCTGTTCAGTTTAAGTCAGTTATATGATAAATTTGTTATTCAGTGTTCACCAATAGTGTTCTGTAAAAGACTTTAAACTATATATATATGATCATAAGTTGATAAAAAAAGTTTGTATGTTTGTAAAATATGCACACAAAAAAAAAGTCAAAATTAAGAGGATCTATATTTCCTGTGGTACCATGTTCTCATTATTTATCTATAAAACTGTTATATATAACAGGCATGGGGATTTCACGGTAACGATCGTTCCGTTACCGTGTCGTTTCCCAGGTCAGAAAAACTCGGAACCGAAAT
>JAQQZZ010071891.1:0-21517 GCA_030265115.1 Mopalia vespertina | reverse complement strand
ATCCCGGCGAAGTTGTGCACTAGTGCCTATATATATAAAAGGATTTATGGCAGAGTTAGTATACACCAACAAACCAAGGACATGGCGGAAGTCCATGGGAAAACATGTTCGGCAAATCTGGTTGACAGGCCAAAATAGAGAAGCTGGTCCCCAACAGACCACAAAACCCGCAACAATCATCATCGAAGTTTTTAAACATTTATGGTTTTGCGTGTTAAGTCGGACAGTCAGGTGTTTAGCAGAGAAGCATGGAGAGCAATGTGGCGCCGCAGGATTATGTGTCGTCTCTGATATAACATCGGTGTTCCCCTGGATACTTCCAGAGACTGAAACGGATGTTTCATTTGTATCCTGCGCTGAATGGGATTCCCTTTGTTTTGCATTTTTAGAAGCAAGTCGCTTTCTCAAACTCACAACTATCTTGACGTATGTTACTACAAGAAATACAAGTGGTAATTGATACATAATCAACACAATTGGTATAGCCATATATCCTGTGTTGTTAGCTTTACAAATGGTATAAACTGTATCGTCTTCCTTTATTAGACGGACTAAGGAAAAGCATAGAGTCCACGCCCCAATCCCCAAAATCCAAAGCACAACTGATGTCACGATAAAACGACGTTGCTTGAAATTCACACGATAGGACAGAGGGGATGTCACGCATTTGTATCGGTCATATCCCATCGCAGCCATCAGAAAAACTGAAACTGATGTCAATCCATAATCTAAAATGACGAATAATTGACATGACAACGTGCCGAATAGCCAGAGATTGAAGACATTTTGTACCAAAATAAAAGGTTGAATGATTAATCCCACAAAAGTATCAGTAACGGCCAGTGCGACAGCGAACGTGGTGAACCCGGTTGTGTTTGTTGTCTTTTTCTGCTGTGATAGAAGATATATGATGAGTATGTTAGCCGGAGCCGTTAAAACCAACAGAATTGATGAGTACCAAAATGTGAACGGATATGAGCCCAAAGACGTGTGATTATCGAACTGATCTGAGGTCAAATTCATAGTCCTAGTGAGTAAGGATATCCTGCGAAATTCCGTTAGCAAATATATAGCAAAACAGTATCTTGCACTCCCATAATCTTTTGGATGGAGTGTGACGAGGAATGTATCAACGGTTTCTTCTCCTATGCAATCAACTTCAGTATTTACATGAAACGTCTGTACCTGTGGGGAGAGAAAATATTGTTGTGTGGTAAGTGTAATATCGTTATAGTCCGTATCCGTGTTAACCTACCGAAATAAGATTGGTGTTTTAGAGGTAACCTAAGTCTGTATCTGAAGTGATCATTACAAGTTCATGTCCTTCCAAACTCTGAGTTATGTTTGTATTTCATATTTAACAATATCACAACTGACCGCAAATTTAGAAGTATGAAGCTAAGGTAACTCTCTTCTAACAATTATCACTTATTTATTTGTATAACTAACAACTTGTCCAAGGGAAGGTTACGTGTATCTTATTATCGGTGGACATATTTCAACAGTAAATAAACAACCTAACACAACAAGTGAATCCAAGTAGTACTACCGTTCAAAACACTATATATATCGACATTAGCTCGAACAAAACTCCAATCACAGCTCATTATTTCTCTGCCTGTCTTAAATGTATAGATTTAGTCAATCTGATGGTAATCAGATCTAAAAAGGTCCTTGTATTTTTGAGTTTATGCATTTGATTTAAGTCAGATTTGGATGTACTAAAAGTTTCTTTAAAACATATTTTAATTTTTTGGCCAGATATAAATTGAACAAAGAAAATTCGAAAAAGACGGGCCACGGATTTAAGAAGTGGCGGTATTTTGAACTCATGGATGAGTTTATGCAGGGAGATCCTGCAGTAGAGCCACTAGTAGCTGTTGGAAGTCTTCAGACAGACGTTGAAGACGAAACTGACTCACAAAATCCACCAACAGCTGAATCTACAGTATTTACACCACCGGGCAAAACAACGCCAAAACGTAAAAGAAAGCCCGAGTCGGTATTGCCGCAAATGCGTGAAGATTTCCTGCGCATGCATGACGAGCGAATGGCTCTTGAAACAAGAAGAGTGGAAGCATTGGAACGCCTTGTAAACCTTCTTGAAAAAAAATAAAACTACAAACGATTGTTGTAAAATTTATAATTTCTGAATTGCAATGTAAAACTTTTATTTGAATTTAGATGCCAGCACACTGTCGAATAGGGAGAATAACAGATGTTTATTCCCCCGCAAAAGGCGTATAAGTTTTGTGAAGTCCCACGGAATGGTCTTCGGCTTGTACTAGGCATGCCTTGAGTTAATGAACAGGACATTTAGAACATAATAATTTTATTTATTTCGGACTTAATGTTAAGAAATCTATATAAAAAAATATACATACGATGTACAACCCAATTAGCTGTATTGTTGTTGTAAAAGTGGCTCGATTTCGAGTTTTAATTTTGATTTTTAAACAAGCGCACGCTTGTTTATTATACTTAAAACGCCTTACCGGTAAACAAACAACCTGCTTTACATTTCTTATGCGTTGTACAATGATTTATTGTCATTTCTGGTCAAATAAACATCTGTAATTTTCCTAATAGTTACGGAGTGTGCCAGTATCCAAATTCAGATGAAAATTGTACGTTTGAAACACAAAAACATTATTTTTCTTTCAATTATTAGTAAAGAATGCCCTCATATAGCCTGGGTTAATTATTTAAGACTTGCTACACGCACCTGGCCTATAGATATGACTGTTTGTTTGATTAGGGTTTAACGTCAAACTCAAGGGTATCTCACTTAAATGACGAAGGATTGTCCACTTCACGCTGTTACCTGTTTAATTACGGTGAAAAACCAGGGGGAAACAACGCGCCCTAAGTTGTTTTTTCTTTTAACCGATTTATTTATTTAATATGGCTTTAAGCCAAAAGTCGAGTGATATCACTCCTTTTCTGAATCCCTGTTTTGCTTCCTTGCTCGTTTGTAATTGGACTATCAAGTTGATTTTGGCATTCCATGTCCATGTCAATTTCATTGTCTACATATCTTTCTTTATCCAAAATAAAGTTGTGCAACACGCAACATGAAATTATAAGAGATGGAATGGCTTTCACCTTTCTCATGTCTAAGAACTTTAGTTTTCTAAATTTGCCTTTCAATAGCCCAAAACAGCGCTCTATATCCACTCGCGTGGAACTATGCGCAAAATTGTACCGTTTTTCCTCTGGGCTAAGGTGACCATTGTCCCTGTAGGGCACAAGCAGATATGAAGAAAGCCCATAAGCCGAATCTCCAAGCAGGTGGAACTGTGGTGGAAGGAGACCGTTCTCTAGTTTCGTTGCCAGTGGGCTGTTCCTGAAGACTCGAGCGTCATGTACTGACCCTGGGTAGGCACAATACACATCAACAAATTTAAGATCGCTATCACATGCACCCTGAAGATGCATAGCAGGAAAACCCTTTCTACAGATATAGGAGTCCCTGAAATGGCTTGGGCCAGGAATTGGGATGTATGTACCGTCCACAAATGCGATGGAACCTGGAAATCCAGCTCTCACCGAATTTTTCTTTGCAACATCATGGTACTGGTCTGGTGTTGGCAAAGATATCAGATCCGTAAGAATAGTAGTTTCTGTAAGTGTCCTACAAAAATTCCCTATATAGTAATGCAAAGATCCTTTACTCATTCCAAACCTGTCTGCTACACTGCGGAATGTCTCGGTGTTGCTTACATACCAGAGGCAAGCTAGCGTTCTCTTCTCTAAACTGATCGTCCTACCTTCTGTGTGAGGTCCAATGATGTGCAGTAGTGCCTAAAAGTAACAGGTATGATTGTACAACCTAAATAGTGTTTGTGTTGATATTGATTTTAATATTTAGAGAGCTCAAGTGTTGTATCATTTTAAACCCAAGCTGTGATACGTATACCAAAGATCGAAAATGTTCGTGGATGGACAATTACCATCAGATCGTTTATTTAAACCAGTCCCTCTATCGCACAAAACAAAAACTAGTGTATTATCTTGTATACCTTACCAATAATGTTATGTGTTCGTATTGCACCTGAACACTGACGGTCAGTGACAGTATTCTCTTAATTGTTGCCATATGTTGTAGTGTAACCTAAATAATTGTATCTGATATAATATTCATTCTAGTTGAATAATGGATCCATCAGAGTATGTCCAGCATAAAATAGGCTTAACGGATGACGATTAATTTACTGATTCATTTGATCTTATTTAAGATTATTTCACTCTTATGACATGTGGAGCTGCGAGACCGAGAAAACGTCACACGGGCTGAGACAAATTACCTGATACATGCCGTATAACATAGGCCTATAGTGTTTAGTGTACCGGTATCTCAAACAAATCAGAGAAAAATCAGATATATGTTTTGAGAGGCCGGCGAAAGCGGCAGATCAATTTTCAACCTTCAGTACGGGTGGAGATGTAGGCGGGACGGAACGTAGGGCTAAGACGAAGGAATTAAAAAAAAAGATACGTTGTGCTAAATCGCGAGGTGGTGTTCACTCGACTTCATTATGGCTTTCAACCAATTCAACCGCTATATTGCCATTTATATAAGTGAAATTATGCACCACGCTAAACACCAATCAACCAAAAATATACATGTCTTTATCAGCCTTTATTGACATTTTTTTTTTACTTTTTATTTTTTTTTACCTCAAACGATTGACGTGTCATCCTGAAGTGGGAGCGGAACATTGCATCGCCATAGCTCTGTACAGTTTTCTCAACATAATCAAAAATACGCGCTGTGCCTAAAAGTTGACCTTTGTTACTTTCCTCCTCACTAGCAACAGTGATCGTTTTATACATAAAATCTTCGTAATAAAGATCTGTTGTTTCAAAAAGTTCACTCATCACGATCTCCTTTATTTGATTATTCGCCGCCATTTTGTTTAGCAAAGCGAGCGCTCGCTGTCGTTCAGGAGGGATGTTCGTTGTCTCGCCGAGCGCTCACATGTTCGCTCGCTCTCCTGAACAGGCCTCTGATTACTCCGAAGAAGGGTGATAAGTCATTGGTTATACTGCTGTTGTTGTCGAACAATATTCCATGTTATATTCTCGAATATGAACGCGTGCCGATTATCTTAAAAACAAACAACAACATTGTGTTTTTATTTCGTGAGCTCATTATGGATGTTCTTCAATGTGCTTTGCCTGTCACATCGGACGTCAACGTCATTGGATATTTGTAAATAACTGATAACATATTTCATTTTTTGTAAAGATTTTGAAACTTTCCGTTTGTTTTAGCTTCAAAACATAACGTACTTTAAAGAAAAACAAATTGGCGTAATTTAAACTCATATCTCATTCGCTCAGTTTGTTTACGCGTTTGAGTACGTACGGCGGTACAATATGTTTCTGGCTAACAAAATACACAAATTTCCATGCATATTCATACACCTTTCATAGTTGATCTAAATGATGCACTTCATACTCCCCATATACATTCTTAGAAAAATATGGATCTTACGGTTCTTCAGTCATGGCTCTCGTGGAACCTTTTATGGTTCTGTATTTCTATCTTTCTTATTATATCAAAGAACCGTTTAAGTCGTAATAGTTCCATACACATGCATGAGTCGTCTACCAGGAAGTCCAGTTCCATCCTAGCGCACTCGGCGACCGCCTTAAGTACGAGCTCACCTTCAACGGCTGCATGGCTCCATCTTTTGTAAAGAACCGTTTTTGCCGTTATGGTTCCATACAGATGGTTCCATCTTTTCTAAAGAATCCTCAAAGAACCATTATTTCTAAGAGTGTGGACGGAGCAAAATGATAAGTGACTTATAGCTGTTGGGAAGACGAACATACCCTGTTCGTGTTTTCATAATTCGTACAATTAGATACAGTAACGGACCATAAATGACAGTTGGTGGGATGGTTAAAGATTTGTATTTGATTCAATACTGTTTTTCGTTGAAGATTTTTTTTCGATGAAAGACTTCTCTAGGTCCAAGATTCACGTGACCCCCTGACGTGGTCCCTTCAGTTAAGTTGTTGCGTAGGCAAATGTAATTGTCAGAGAATATATCAAAGCCTTAATGCGTGGAATATATCGACTGTCTGTCAAAGATCCCTTGGATAATTACGGTTTCGGTCTTTACATATATATCTGATTTTTATTTGACTTTTTCTGTAGACAAAAATGTTATTAACGTTCTTTCGTCTACCTACACATTTCCTCTCCGGGAACAAATCACGTCCTGTCGAATTTATCCACCCAGCGATTGGATGCTGGTGAGGAAATTTGGAGGCATGCGAAAGAATGTTAATAACATTTTTGTCTTCAGAAAAAATCACAGAAAAATCAGATAAAAAAGAGAGGAAAAATAAACATAAAAAGAAGGAAATACAAAAGAAAGAAGAAACAATAATTTCACAAAAATTAGAAAGCTACCTGACTGAATGGCATGGAAACAATGTACTAGTAAGGTGTGGAGGTGTGCGGTAGTTTTGCTGTATGTGACTGGAAAACAACATTTCAAAAAAAGTTTGGCAGAGCAATATTTAAAACTCTTGATTGTGGTTCAGGCATGGAGGCCTGCAACGTACTGCAATTGTATTATAACACTGCTAACGAGATTTTTTTAAAAAAACTCTAAAACATCGACATACATAGGCAATTCCAAACTCATGATGAAGTACATATCGAAATGATTTTGGTTTTGACAGTCTCGCCAGTTTCGTAACTTTGTCAGGACTTCGCCACAATCATTTTGCTAACCTGCATGGCCAACGATTATTTAAAAGAGATTGGAAAATAAATATCGATGTTATCAACGTCCTCGCCCAGAATATATTTCCAAAATCAGCCCAGATTGCCGCTAAGCCTTTCATCATTCTCAGAGCTTCCGGGGTCTAGGCGGCCCCTAGGCTCATATCCGTTTGTTAGCTTTTGATATTATAAATTTTAAATGGCTACCACAAATATATATTTGTATCTTTTAGTCTTTACAGTTTTGCCCTAATATACGTCATTACCGCGTACTTTTATCCAAGACTCTGTAGCATTGCTCTCTTCAATAGAGTTTTATTGTTCTGTTAAAATTATTTCCAAATATTTTCAAAAAACTTAAAAATTTCAAAATGTGCACCGATATAACGTTCTTGTTCTTTGATCGTAAATATTTAGATCAATGCTGGCACTTTATGACGTTCTAATGTAGAATTCCTGCGCACCCTGGTCCCATCACAGTGACTGATGTGACCCTAAGACTTTTGGACTACACAATACTTGTGTTAGACTTGTGGCTCTTGTCCTTGATCGATCGATCAATCAAAATGAAGTAACAAATTTCATTGGCAAAATAAACTGAGATTGCCTCTACGGGCTTCCTTATTCTCGGAGCTTCCGGGGCCTAGGGTGCTTCTGTGTCCTCGCCTATTGAGCTGTGATAGTCGAGCTCCCTCTTTTACAAACTCCTGTATCCGCCACGGATCTTTGACACAAGTTTATATAAGTCGGACGTTGGATTAAACCGAATAGTAAGACGTATGCATTCTTATATTCTTATAAGAATATAATTCTTATGGATAAACATAGATGATTTTAAAATCTTTAAAAAAAATCTTTTGATAGTCCTGGTCTATGGTCTATGTGGTAAATATAAGTACCAACGACCATTTTCTTGTATGCAGACTGTTGATTAGTGCAATATTCGGCTGGGTTTACGTCCTGAAGTTGACCTCAGTCGACCTTCTCACCTGTTTTGGTCAGTATCTTAAAAAGAATTCGGGATAAGGCAACTAGCGGTGGTTTTCGCCCAACGAAAGTTTGAGAAGGAGTTTTTAAACCAAATGTTAACATTAATGCTTATGGAAGATTGAGTATGGTCTGTTGCCATATGACTAAAAAAAGCACGACTTCGTATAGTAGAACCCAACTAGATGACACCGACAGACCGATCTATCAATCAAAAACGTCTTTATAAAAAAAAATATTAAAACAAAAAACAGATAGTAATAAATATATTTTTATTTAACAACATCAGAAAAGAAGTCACTACACTCTTAGAAAAATATGCCTCTCATGGAACCCTCTAAGGTTCTCCAGTCATGGCTCTGGTGGAACCCTCTTTGGTTCTGTATGGAACCCCCACAGCAGCTTTTCCAAGTATTTCTCCCTGTCTTCTTATATCACAGAACCGTTTTTGTCATAATGGTTCCAAATAGACGGTTCCATCTTCTCTAAAGAACCTGCAAAGAACCATTATTTCTTAGAGTGTATTCTGGTGGATCCTTTTTTGATTCTGTATGGAACCCTCACAGCAGCTTTTCCAAGTATTTCTCCCTTTCTTCTTATATCAAAGAACCGTTTTTGTCTTCTTTTAAGAACCCCCAAAGAACCATTATTTCTAAGAGTGTATACTAAATTTAGGAGTATCCTATCTGTTAATAAAATTTACGAAAGATAGAAGATTTCACTTATAAAGGATATACATTAAAAATACAATTAGTCTATATATTCTTTCCAATAACGTTACAATAAAGCAATTCATAAACAATATTAGTTGGCACATTGCCAACCTCGATGAAGTTAACAATGTATTCATAGTTATTGGGAACTAAACCGATTTTAATAATTTTAAAATTTGTCATCAGTAACAAACAGAAATAAATGCGAGACAATCTCTACAATATAAACAGAAATAATTTACTATTTCAGGAGCATATTTTCTAACCGCTAAAATATATTTCCAAAAAAATATAAATAACAATTGCACAGGGAGGTCGATTAAATAAAACTTATGAAGACAAGTTAATAAACAAATCTTAACCTCGAGTTGTTATGGATAAACTACAGTCAGTTCTAGGAAAAGAAATAACAATTAACAGGATACGGAAACTATGTAGCACACATAGATATCAAGGAATTGATTTGAAATAAACCAAAAATCCAAAAGTATATAATAAATAGAAGAAATAAGCCAATAAATCTAGCCAGTGTAAAAATAACAATTGTGATTGATTGATCGATCGATTAATTAATTGGTGTTTTACGCCGTGCTTAAGGGTAATTCACTTAAAAACAGCGGTGAATTCCAACACAGATTGACACTGGCACAACCAAGATGTGAAGTGTTTTCATAACTTCGGAAAGTTAATATTCCTCCAGTGTTAGGTAAACTCGTGACAGTTATGAGTTATTTAGTAATATATCTGATTAAATATCGGCAGACCCATGAGATGAAATTCCAGGTATTAAAACAAGTACAATGTAAATCAACAATAATAATGATAAATAATAATAATGTACAATACATAATTACCGAGAAATTAATTAAATCATGTCATATCAAAAAATTTATGAGAACCTCCCAGATAAGGTCCACCCTCGACTCGAGAGAACTCCGCTTTCTAGCCAGTTTTGAATTGTAGAGAAAAAAGAGAAAATGCCAAGCACTGTACGTCATAATTCTATGAATGAAACCAGAATATTGCAACCAAGAAATTAGTTTGACGGGTTAAATTATACTTACATATAACATACTTTATGTTATCACAGACAAATGAGTATTGCAAGCGGTGTTTCACGGTAGTTCTTGTATAGTTTGAGCGTTTAGGTGGGGTTTTTATTACGCCGCCGTACGGTTATGTCATTCATACGCTTGATCTTAACACTGCTGGGTGATGAAATTCACCGTATACATAACTGACACCAAACAAAGACAAGAGAAGACAAAGGCAAGACAACAATGACACTATAATATATCCATTTCGTGTTGCCCCTTCGCTTTAGGATCACCGGCGCAACAGGAAGCCTCCCCCAAGAAAAACTGCGTATTGCTGATTTCTACATAAAAGGTAGATAATATTAATAATGGGAAGTTATCAATAGTAGTTACAGAAAGTAAGCAATAGCATTAAGTTTCTACTTTGAATGGAAAAAACTACTCTCGCTAATCATAGGCTATTTTGGAATCTTTCTTTATATCCTCTGAGAAAAGAATGCCCGTTTCTCGAGGATAACCTCTACATGGTTTGCTTCTACACTTCTAATTAAAATCCTCAAGCCGTTTATAGTCTATATCTGCATACATTGCATGGTTGCCGACAGAGTTTTTTAGACAACCGGTTGCACGGCCGCGGTCTTAGATGCGACATAAGCAACTGCAGTCTGAAACAGCCCAAATGACATGACCTAATTGACACTGTTCGTAGTTAACCTGTTCTAGTCATCCTCAGAAAAAGCATAGCTTTTTGTCAGCGGGTAACAATAAGAGGATCAGTATATATTAATAGTGGCTGATCAGTGAGAAATGTTGTCACATTAATACATTTGAGAATGCGCAAAGAGATGCGCTCTATAGCAATTTCCTTCCTTTAGGCTTCACAACCAGACATCTTAAACTCTTGCGAAACTGACTAGCCGGATACCATTCAATCCGATCACATTTTGTTGAAATCACTTGTTGACGTTCCCCCAGCAGTCTCCGTGGTTCTGAAACACACAGCGAAAATAAACCAGCTAGTTAAATGGATAAAGTTTAAAGCAGAAAAAAAAATAAAAAATCAATTGAGCCTGAATATACAGTCTGTAATCAGCCGTTTTGAAAAATTGTGTTAAAAAAAAGACAGCTTAAGGGCCGCTCACACGGCCACATTTAATCCGGCTTAACCCCAAGTCGGTTTGACGTTGCCCATATGAACGCACATAGGTGTTTTAAGCCGGTTTAACTTCACCTACTTTATATGCGCATTTAAACCGGTTTCAAAACTGGTTTAAAATGCCCGTGTGAACGGAACCGACTAACCCCACATATGAAAAAGACGTCACAATGACGCATAAGATAATTAAGAATGACGCTGAAAACCTACAGCGGTTTAAATCTGTCCGTCTAAACGGACAAATATCCGAGCCGGCTTACAGCCTGTTTAGACAGCTGTCGAGTGAAAAGTCCTTTTTCTGAACCAGCTTAGAATTTAAATCGGTTAAGATTTAATCCGGTTTAAAACGTTGTCGTGTGAACGGGCGTTTGGTAACTGACTAGGTAACTCACGTATGGTGGACGCTTCATGCCATATACTTTCTGTATCTATATCATTAAAGCACTCTTCGATAAATATTCACAATAATTACACCCAAAACAGTAGGCCTATTGGTCTTAATTAATTGACACCAAAAAAATAACCGTGAAATGATTATAGCGAATTCTTATTGAATAAATGCTTATGTTTGATAGAAAGAAGGCATCAACAAGTTCCCAAATCATAGATAAAATCCGCTCTTATGCGATAATGAACGCTCTCCATACAATTCAAACACCATTTTTCATAACTGCTGATAAAAGGCTATTGCTATCCGGACCCTTTTTATTTAGTTTTTTCACCTTTAAACGCCGAAGACAAATTTTAGTTTTTAAATAGAAATGGCCATTTTGTAACCATCTAGTCTTATCAACCTTTTCTAACTGCACCTGTATATTTTGACAATAAGACGGTGGACGTTTTAATCATTTGGTGTAGGCCTAGCTATACTGAATTTAAAGGCCCTTATTTGTGTAATTGCCCTATATCGGGATTTGAAGTTGGGTTCAAATCTCCAATTAAATAGACTTGCCGACTTCATACATGTTTAATATCCCGATCGAATAAATTCTGTATCCTTTTATTAGGTAAACATGCCTAAAAAGTGGAAGTTACTTTACCTTCTACTAATATGTCAAGTCTACAGTCAGGGTAGAAGCGAGAAAAATGGCGGGTTAGCAACATATACTTGAACCGCATTTCCGTATGTTTAACAAGGCTAATTGGCGCTTTCAAGTCTCGTTTTGCATATAGAATATGTCAGGAAGTTCAGTATATGAAACGTTATTGGACAGAGTTGATTGAACCGATAATAGCCGGTATGTAAAAGAAACTTAAAATTACACAGTTATATGTAGCCTACACTCTAACTCTGTATCTCTAAATAAAGCTACATTGTATGATAGACTATATCAGAGAAACAGAACACTGCTTCTAGTGTTGGCCATATCATATTCTAAGTCAAATGCTGTCTATAACGCATGGATTCATGACGTGTTGCATGCAGAACATATCCTGTTATTTTTATAATTGTTGCGTGTTATAAAAAACAATATTAATTTAACCAACAAAAAATCTAATAGCTTTGTTATTAAGAACTTGATAGGGTATACTATCCCCCCCCCCACCCCCCCCCCCCTCGCCTCCTTTAATCTTATAGCTTCGTTTATTTTGAAATGTCAAATCTCACCCCTACTGATTAATTGCTGAACGGCAATTCCCTAGATTTAGGGTTTCCTCCAGAATTTAATCTATTGGTAATATGAGAACGATTTTCCTAGATAGGCCTTATCACTCAGTGTCAATGATCTGGCTCCATTACCACAATCAGTAGCTAGTTTATGTCTCAGCGGACTTCTTAATAAATGTATGGAAGCATCGGGGTGGCTTTACGGATCTTTATTGCCCTCTCAGGAGTGAGTATATTAGAAAGCGATTTACACCATTATTTCTGGAACACCGCGTAGCTGGAAGAACATCACCGGATACAATTTACCTTAAAGCGATAGTCCAATTAACATTGATCAAAGAGTAAATAGAAAAACGTCTGACAGTGATCACGTGGTTCTTTGCGTTTACTGACATCATTAACGACATTATACTCTGTTATAAATCAAAGTATTTGCGTAATAATACAAGATGATTTTGTATGACGGCGTCCTTAATGGCTTAAGGAAATCACCGTCGAAGTCACTGGCAACATACAAAGACAAGACAAGACCATCACCATTCTAAAATATTATCGATTATACAGCCTACGACGAGACATTGACTCTAAGATACACCCCGGCCATCTTGTTCTGCACTTCTTTTTATGTGCTGGTCTGTGACAATCGTCGCCCCAAATATTGGCGGACATTAATGCGCGATGGCCTGGCATGGCGTACGAGAGTTGTCTTAGTCTCGTCCACTATAGAAACTCTCGCGAGAATACAATTGGACAATCACAGGCCGCAAACAAACGTACCACAAACAGATGGGCTTCCTGTTGGGCCTTAGTTTTGAGAAAACCTGGGCAGCATGAAGCCTCCACCAACTACCGCCATGGAGGATTTATTTGTTTGGTAAATTAAGGAATAACCATGTTGTATTTGGTAGTTTCCGCCGTTGATGCTATAGGTTTTACGGCCGCAGATTGAGTTTTACCTTCGTGTCGCATTCTTATTCCAGTATTAACTCAAACTGTTAAAACTTTTCTCTATTGGATTCACCACTGCTGAATGAACAGTCATAGTCCATGTCCCACTGTGCCTTATTTAATTGCCGCGGACAGCAAAGTGAAAACAAAGTATCGTGTGACTCAGTCATAAGCCTGAAGTCGATAGACGGACAGAATCCGTTAACGGGACATTGGAGTAGGACCAGTAAACCGACACGCTAACCACTGAATCACGGCCGCTGACCATCTAAGACAATGGCATCAACAATGAACACATATAGTGCATAAATAGGAGTACATAGTTTGAGAAGCCACAGACTACATATAAAGACCATACTGTATTTATGATTCTACTGAAGCGATGTATGGCGGACTGTCCGTGATACACTACTTTACGATATAACACTACTCTCTTAAATATAATGATGCAAATCAGTTAATGTCATTGTACCAAAAGTAAAAACCACTTTTGCTGGGGTGATTTTTTTTTTAATATTCATTATATCTATTTTTGAAATGTCAATTTTATTAAGTTCAAGTATTGATGCATATTTTACTGACTTGCAGAAGATTTTTGCGAAATAGCACCCTGTGAAGGAACACGATCTTAATTCGTTCATTTTTTAGGATCAGAATCATCCAACGAATCAGCTATTAGAGCAAAAGATTGAAAACCGTTACTTTTTAAATCTAAAGTCTAAACATAATCATTCAACTATTCTTGTCACGAAGGGAGATAAATTAATCTGGCTTTACATAAAGCATTGGTCAAGCATTAATACTTCTCACACACGGGGCTGACGAACCGTGTTTAGTGCGGAGTACTCTTTGGTCGTGCAAAGCCGCTCGAACCCCAAAACTGTTTGATGGCTTCCCATATCTTTTTCGACACCTCATCTCGGTGTTTACGACCATGATGTGTCCCATTTGTCAAAGTAGGCCAACTCGTACATTTGCCAAGACTAAAAGGCGATCACATAAAGGGGATAAATGTTTCGATTGCACGGGGTGATCGTGGTTTAGTGCTTACCGTATCTGTTTACTGATCCTATTTCAATGTAACCTCCACGGGTTCGAGCCCGCCTGACGACCATCACGTATATGAGTGTCACATGATGTGTTTTTAAGAGGTTTACTCCCGGTCTTTCATCGTATTTAAGCAAGGAACAGTGTGAAATGAACAATCCGCCATCATATAATTGAAATACCCTTGAGTAAGACGTTAAACCCCAATCAAACAAGTAAACAAATCGATTGCACAGGCAAGATAAACATAGATAAGGATAGCTAAATCGATTTTTAGATCCAGGATATATACTTATGTATGTAACCGTAAATGTCCCACACAGTTTTGTATGCCCTTATTTAAGGCGCATACCCACGGTACGATTTGGTGGTACAAATTATGGAATTCCGATTATTTGAGGCTTTTTGATTGGTTGAAAAAAAAGAGTCTGCCAATCAGAATTCAGAGAATCCCCTACGTCATGCGACAAATATCTGGATCTACTATACTTACTTGGTTCTATGGGTAGTCAAATCTTCACCTGGCTTAGCGTGTCTACCACAACGGAACAGACTGAAGAAACTCTGCCTGAATTTTGTCCCACTTAGGAAATAGAGGAAGAAGTTAATGGCGTGGTCAGCGTTGATGAGAGTGTTCACGATCTCCCTTGTCAGATAGTAGATGGCTGTTTCCTTGACGCTCGATCTGTAATTCCAGTATGTCACATAGAGATAGAACACAGGCCCCGGAGTGACGAGCACTACGAACACAAGAGATACTGTCATCAGCATAATGGTGACCCTCCGAGTGTGTCTGAGTGGATCTTTTGCCTTCTGATTGTCGGCCCTAATACGAAGCTTGGTTTTAGCGGCCATACATAGTTTGACGGTCATGAAGGCATTCATTACAAGTACCCCACCGCATGGTATTATTGATGAGAGCGTGAAGAACAACCAGAGGGTTTTCGTCCTGAAATCCCTGTACTCTGGCCTCGTCCCGCACGTGATCCGCCCACCTCGTGTCGTCTGCTCGTTTGAAAAAAGGTAATGACAGTTGACGGCGGCTTGAAAAATCACTAAACCCAGCATTGCCAGGAACACATTTTTCTTGGTGGAAATTTGTGAGACTTTGAATGGACACCAAATCGCTATCAGCCTGTCTGCAGTCATGAACAGGATAATCCAGTGGGAAGTCTTGCCTGTCCAGTGTAGAACATAGAGCAAAGGACTACAACCGAAGAAACCGAGGTAGCCCAAGTTGCCCCTCATCTGTTCGTAGACTAGTTTCACTGTCAGATAGATGATGTCACTGACGGCAAGACACCCGATGTAAACAAAGACGGAGGAGAAGGGTTTCATCTGGTGGAGAGTCAGGATGGATGCTGTGTTACCCAGGACCCCCACGACCCAGAACACCCAGAGGTTTGACTGGTACAGGATCTGGGACGCGATGTATTCTGGAAATGATGATAGCGAAACCTTTGCTGCGGGTAGCTCTCCCGAGGGTTGGGTCATCGTGCTGCTCCCGTTGCAACCGAAAATCCCTGATAGATTTTCGAAGTCTGAGCCTTCAGTGATCTCAAAAGGTATTGAAGAGTTATCCCCCGTCAACCAATCACACATCTTGGATGTTAAAACTTGTAGAGGGAATCTGTAAATAAAGACATGAAGTTTTAATATCCATGGTCAGCCAGAAACCCGCCTAAATGTGTTTACAATGTGGAAAGTTTCAAGAAAGAGCTCTTAAAACGTCATTAAAGGGGAAGATAATTTACAAATAAAGGGAGTCTGGATAGAAAGCCTGTAATCAACAGTTATGAAAAACAGTGTTTGGAGTGTATGGATAGCTTTCAGAAGTGTATTAGTGTATATATTTGATAACTGACTCGGCAGATCATGTATGATGAACGGTTCATGCCATAACGTTTCCCTCATTTCATTTTATTTATTTCACCAAATAATACAATACAATAATAAATTATAATTGACATTTTCATGAGAAAAGTAATATAAACCAAGTAGTATAATTATATGTATTGAATAAATCATAGTTTAATTGTTATTCTTAATGATAATTTATAGTGATAATAAAAATAAAATACATGCATGTCTTTAGCGGGAACAGAAACCTATAAGGTCTTTTTTTTTAATCCAATTTATGAAAAGAATCTGACGAGAAATGAATTGAATAAATCAGTATTGTACTAAATGGGTTTACAGGACTGGTGTATACGATGATATTACAATACGAACGTATATACAGACATATAAATATAGACTGCTATAAGGAGGATGTCTCAGTCCATGTCAATTTGGTAAAGATGGCTTTTCAATTTTGATTTGAACAGTGCTAATCCTAACAAGTTGTTTCAATTCTGAAGGCAATTTATTCCATTGGATAGATCGTTTTATTTTGAAGGTAAATAGGCTTAAATTTGTTCTGTGAAATGGTCCATATAGGTAAAGAGAGAAAGCTCTAGTTTGGTATTGGTGAACTGTATACTGTTTGATGAAATACTCTTGAAAAAAAGGTGGGCAGAAGTTCTGGGGTGTAAACCAATTTAAAGACGAGATGGGTAACAAGATATGAGTTTATTAATGTAATAGGTACGAGTTTGTAATGACGAAATAGGGGTTCAGTGTGTGTATACTTAGTTGAGAATGTTATTAACCATAGTGCACGTTTTTGGAGACGAATAAGAGGGAGGAGATGTGTCTGAAAGGTGTTATCCCAGACAATATTCCAATAAGTTAAGAAACGGTATATATAAAAGAAAAATAGATGATATTTGTGATAAATGACTCCTAAATTACGTGATATTTTCTTACATATAAGTCAGAGATATGGGTAGTCCAGTTCAATTTGTTGTTTAGAGTAACACCTAGGAATTTAATACTATTTATATTTTCTATATGCTCTTCACAAAATTTTTAATGATGGTGTATACGGAGCGTTATGTTGGGTTTGACATAAAGATATTTGGTTTTACAAATGTTTAAAGACAGTTTATTGCTACATAGCCAGTTATATATTTAATCAATTTCTATGTTAACTTCATTGGTTAGCTGTTCTGGATTAACATCAGAGAGAAATTAACATCAGAGAGAAATGCACTGGTGTCATCAGCAATTTAAACTTATTAATAAGTCAGACACGTTAGCAATGTCATTTATGTAAATTAAAAATGGAAGTGCAATAGACACTGGTTTTATTACTTATCTTATATGATAATGTCATCCGGGTCATTAACTTTGTTAATTAAATCTGTATACTTCTTCTACCATTGTAAATCACTTGACATTTTTTATATCCCAAAGAAAAAAGAAAAATATCAGACAGCTAAGTCTAATGAGGTTGGGGGAGGGGTTGACCTTGAACCGTTCGATAAAAAATCAACCAATTAAATTGTCTAACATCGTACAGTTTGTACACCAGCTTGTATAGCCCAGAGTTTATTGCAGCACCAAATTAAGACACCTACAGGCCAATAGTTTAGTGCAACCGTATTTTTGTAATTCAAAATATAAACAGTAATAAACCATTAAATCACATTATGTTTTATAATAAAAAAAATATATGAGAAAATGGGAAATAATGTTTATTTATGTTAATTGTCGTGCCCCTTCCCTTGATGCCCTAAACACGTGCTTATTTGGCTAATTTGTTAATCCAGTTCTAGTTTCGTGACGTACTGAAATAGTTGCTAAGCTAACGTCCATGACAGCACCCTGATGGGCCATGATTTAAATTTATAAAGACATTTTTTTAAGTAAAAAATCTCTTTTTACTCCTTGATAGCCTCTGGTCCTCGTGTGTGGAACATGCTACCCGCTGCTTTAAAAACTATTCATTCATTTTCACTCCTTAAATCAAAATTAAATGTTTAAAATACATTTATAGCATACTTTCGTTTTTTTTATTTGATAACGGACAGGTTTTAATTTGTTACTTGCAATATAATATATTGTGTTTTTTAAATGTTTGATAGGGGTATATATAAATGGGATTAAATGATGTCCTTCTTAAAATGCCAGCAGATTTGCTGGAAGCTTTTAAGAACTTCCCCATCATAGGGGATCATCTCAGATCTTCTACATTTGGATGTTTGGATATTTGTTCCATTTCGTTCAATCGGTTGTGCTTGTGTTCATCTTCGACATGAAGTGGATGGACACCTAGAATCAAAAACTAGAGGAAAGGGAGACTGATTTTATCTCTATTTTGGAATGCAGCTCGTTCAGTAAAGTCAGTGAAGCCAGAGATCAGTGAATAATTCATTAATCATAAGACGATCAATCATAACTGTGGATGTTCAAATGGTTTATATAAATAAGCTTTTTCATCATTTTGACCTTTCTTAAACGTTCTGAACCTATAACCTTACGATGTCTGGAAAAAACAGTCAAAGCTGTCGTGTAGGATTTTGTTTTCCTCACTTTTCCTCACTTGTATTCTAATCGACTTTGGAAGAAATTAGATTTTCTCTACCGCTTGTAACTGTTGAATTACTTCACTGTGGATAAAATTCATTCACATTAACAATGAAATAAAGCCTGTGTGTTTAAGATAGATAATCACAGCGATTACAAAAATACACACAATTCTGAATTTTAAAAAAATGTAAACCAACAGAAAAAAAGAAATCTCCTCTTGCACCATTGAATATTTATATTAAGAACGCCAGTGGTTATAGCGCGAATTACCTATCGAAATTGAGAACAAGCAGCAAAACAAGATTTTCTAGCACATATTTCATGTCTACATGCCCGGCCTCATCACGCATGAAAGAGCAAGCCGAGGCTTTAAAAAAAAATTATAAATATAATTTAGGTACAAATTTTAATTAAGGTAGTTTAGAAAATCTAATTATAGTCTTAATCTACTAGACCACCTCAGCTGTTAGGTTTACTGGTATTGCGTTATACGTTTCAAATAACTTTGATATTTATGTACGTGTGGGCTAACACTAGTATTATAACACATTCGGAGTCATTGAGCACCATTAGCTCACCATCAAGTACCATCTAGCTTTCCAATGCAGACTGCAACTTTGGGAATCCATGAACCTCAGAGTTAGGCACCGAATCGGCAGCAGTAAATGATGGCCACCTAGACCACTCAGACACCCGGCCTTCTGCTGTTCATATAAGACGTCATAATATCGTCGACATTATATGACTGTTTGATTGTTTGTTTGTTTGGTGGTGGGGGGTCCGCCTAGTGTATTCTTAAACCATATGCAATGCGCTTTTATTATTTAGGTGTGTGATAAGTGTGTGTACGCCAGTAAGAAGGCTACCTGCGAACAAAAGTGCTTATTCATGCATTTATCACGGCCAAGCGTATTCAATCCGCCGGGCTATGTCCACGCAGAATGTAGCCTCGAGGTTCTTAATGCCAGCTTAAAATGGACTAAACAATGAGTTATTAAAAGAATTTTTTTTCCATAAAAGTAGGAAGTAGAACAAGGCCAAATTGTTGAGATAACGAATTTAATTTATTACGAACTGTAGCATATTATTGTACAGGCATGCCAAATAATACATGGATAATTTCATTGCGTGATAGCTGCCTAAATCAAGCATTTAATTATTGGTGTGATACTATAACATTTTCTTTTATCAGAATAAATACGCCCGAAATGTAACCTGGCATATATGATTGTACCATATAGCATCCCCGCTCACTGATTGGCTGCCCTACAGTGCAGATACATTATATTAGACCAACTCATCTTGTCATAACACTGATCTGACAGAATGAGAAGCAGGTAAGCTTATTGTAACAAGATAGTTAATAATTGAAAGAAACGGTAGTCGATTGCGTTATTTTCAGATGTCTTCTAGAAACTTGTAAAGCGGCTTTGCTATTTGTGTTTAGGTTTTTATATTTATTGAAATTTTGTTTAATTGCATGTTACTGAACACCAATAAAGGGGTCGACAGTTAATCTTCCAATATACAATATTCGGTCTCATGCTACATATCTGAAACCTCAACAACTAATAGTGTTCTACTGAAAAAAAATTATTTTGACGCAATATTTAAGCATTTATTCAGCTATCTCCTGATAATGGCAAAATAAATGCTGAAATATTGAGTCAGAATAAAGTTATCGTTTTTCAGTATTATCCTATTAGTATATTATGTTAAACTGTTAAGTGGAAGTATACAGGTTGAATATGATGTTATACATGTCTATATTGTACCGTAGTCACGTGTGTTCATTGATGCACAGTTTGTTTGTCGATAAGTCTGCACCAGCAAGTGTTTATATTTTACAGAAAAAGGCTTGTGAATTTCAATCAGATTTGTGTTTGTTTTTATAGCTCATTTAACTACATCTTCCAATATTTCAAGATAACTTGAGTCCGCAACCTACAAATATGAAAACCAATTATGACGTGGATTCCGTCATGAAAACTTGACTATAATATTATAATAAGCGGAAGCTTAAACAAAAATACAATCACAATGATCCCAATACCCAGCTGTTTTAAAACTTTTATCCTTTCCAAGATTTTTATTTCAGAAGTTTGTATTCAATATAAAGATACAGCCTTCTCAGATAGTGTTCTGTAGTATGGTGCATCGCCACGTGGGGCATCTCGCCATGCAATGTGTATCATGTCATATTCCCAATGCAAGGCGGAAAGAAGATCGTCACTTTTTAAAATCATTTCTTCAACTCCTAGTTTGCTTTCACAGACGGAAAACTCAGAGTTCAGTAAAGTTTACAACATTTACTTTCGGATGACCTCTCTTAACCCCAGTGATTTGCGTATTCCCCGTAAGCTGGCGAATGCTAGGCTACTTCATCGTTGAAAACAAAAACTTAATAGTTATCAGTTATCCGTACACCGCAAATGATATCCATCCTGTTTTTATCTCCCAAATAAGCTGAAGTGAATCTCATGGGCAAGAGTGGGCCATTTTTGCTTTCACATAACCCTCTGTGATACGACAAACGTCTGTTATGTTGACAAGGCTTTCAATCTTTCAGTAATGAACAAGGGATTTGTCCTATCAGAATATGAATATTCATCCTAATTGAACACAATTACTATTGGATGTTTTACAGCAAGACCCAGGATGTAGGGTTTTGACATTTTACATAGAAATTATCTTTGTGACGTCTTGCTGTCATGTAACTAATATCTTTGTGACGTCATTGCTGTCATGTAACTAATATCTTTGTGACGTCATTGCTGTCATGTAACTAATATCTCTGTGACGTCATTGCTGTCATGTAACTAATTTGTAAAGCGAAAGAATAAAAAAAGTAATGCCGAGCTA
>JAQQZZ010071880.1:0-21518 GCA_030265115.1 Mopalia vespertina | reverse complement strand
TAACGTTAACGTACATGAGTGTCAATTACCAAACACTATTTGATAAGTTTACACCATACGTAAGTAACGTTAACGTAAATGAGTGTCAATAACCAAACACTATTTGATAAGTTTACACCATACGCAATTAACGTTAACGTACATGAGTGTCAATTACCCAACACTATTTTATAAGTTTACACCATACGTAAGTAACGTTAACGTACATAAGTGTCAATTACGCAACACTATTAGATAAGTTTACACCATACGTAAGTAACGTTAACGTACATGAGTGTCAATTACCAAACACACTGACATAAAAACCTTGTCTGCTCTAAATATATATCCATTAGGTGCAAATACTTCTTATCTTAGTTCTGGGTTAATTATTTCGTAAATCCCTGAGTTTACTTACTGCATATTCATGAGGTAAGAAACAATATCGATTTGTGTATATCAAGCTGTCATAAACATGGTGATGAGCCAATGTCACTCTATAAAATGGGTTATAAATTATGGAGATGATATATTGTTTAAAAGTCATACTTGGGTGCTTTTTAATTAATCGAAACAAGAACTGAAGAGCTACTACACGAAAACGTGTAAATATTGAAAAGGTTCGTCTTCACTTCATTTGATATAGGGACGTTTGGAAGGTTTGTTATGGCGCCGCAAAAGGGATACGAAAAAATAAAAAATATTTCTCCAATTATCTCGTTATTTTGACTTATTTACTCGTTACTACGACTTGAGAAGTCGAAGTAACGAGATAATTAGTGGAAGTAACGACTTAATGGACTAATCGAATGGCATCGGCTCTCCGTCATGTAGGGGTTTATTGTCATCTAAAAGTACTGAACATAATTTTGTATCTAAGGCATAAAAACACATCTTACTTTATTCAAATCTTTTTTAATATAGCTGTTAAAAACCATAGGAAGTAAATCGTGCAGAGTTCTGATTAATTTATGTTTTATGTCTTTTTAAATTTAGTGTATAATAAAGCAGGAGGCGGAGAAACTTTGGGAGGAAATAACTCATGGTTTCGATGATTCACCGCGATGGAACCCTGCCGTCTTACACTGTCGCGTAAGTATCAATATATGGCGGCAATTTTGTAACCTTTCACTTGACATAGCTTTCTTGGAACACAAAATAATGTTGGGGATGTTGGAAGGTTTAGTTTCTCTTGTATAAACTGAGAATAAACACCTCGTTACGCCTACCAGTAACATTAGAAGTCTGTAATTTCTATTACACCCACGTGTCTAAAATTGGGAATGTGGGTAGTCTAACTCTGATGTATCTTCTTCATAAACTATTAACCTTTCCAAAGGGTCTCTTAGGCAAATAAGTTCAAATAAAAACCGATAAAAAGGAAATAAAAAGCACAAATACATTAATTAAACAAAAATTATAAAAAAGACCAAGACATTATTTAACTTTATACCATTGTTTTCGTTAACTTAGCCCCCATGTAGCTGGTGACGTTGGTGACTAGTTTTTTGTTCTATGGCTGCTAACATTAAGATGTTATTCATGTTATCTCCGTCTGTATTGTAGACATTGAAAGCACTAGACCCTAGCTCGTGTATAACTTACAGTGCATCAACGGATGGCCTTGGAGGTCTCGTCTCCAGTAGAGATTTTGTAAATGTGAGGAAATGGGGGAAGAGAGGGGAGTACTATTTATCAGCAGGGATGTCAACAACACATCCTGAAATGCCAGCTCAAAAAAATTACGTTCGGTAAGTATTTTATAAGAAATATTTGTAATTAGTAATATAAAACGAATAAAAATGAGGAGAAAAACTAAATAAATCAGCGAACAATACTATATATGAATGTTTTGTAGCGACTATTTCAGGGGGTTCCTTAGTTGCAGATCGTCATTTACGATATCTGCTATAATATTTAATAATGGTGGGCATGCGTGGGTAAGAGAATCCCCTAATAACGGGCTTTGAATTTGTAGACAAATATATATTTTTTTATAACAAAAAACACACACTTAGGGAGAAGGTGAAAAATAAATACCAATGCAGACAAAATAGGTCCGTAAGATAAATCAGCTGAAGAAAATGATGAGTTAAATATTTGCGTTAATTACTTTCAATTCAAGTAAATATAAAACCTGATAGTCTGTATGCCATACCGGTGTGAATATGTAAACTAACTTTGTGAAACCGGCTCAGTAATGGGGCATTTTCAGTATAACTGTCTTAGAATCTGTTCGTAACAGTTTACCTGGCATGTTCTGCTGTTTGTTTGTTTGTTATTGAACACTGTAATTATACGATGGCGGCGACTGAACAATTCTACAATTATTTATATAATTACCTGATCATCGAAATGTTAGTATTGGACCGTTCTTATACATATAATTTTGACCTTTGCGTCTGTAGCTGATTTAGTAGTAGGAGATGTGTTGTGTTTCACCCAATCCATTTCGTTGTAGAGGAGAAAATGGAGCTGGTGGTTGGGCCATTAAAGCTTTACCGGAAGACAGAAATAACCAATCAGAACTCATCTGGATTCTTAGAACCGATTTAAAGGTAATTGTGCATATGACTTATGGGTTTATTAACCTGGGATGTTCTTCTCAGTTAACGATTTAAGATCACATATCCGTATTTAAAGAATGAGTAAATTCGACTCAAATTTGCAGTGTGAAATCAGTGTAGGTATTATAACATAGGTATAGAGTGAGTGGTGGCTGGTATGAGGCACATGGGCTCGGTACCATAGAGATCGTCTATGTACATAGACAAGACAAAGGGCAGACTCTGGGGTCGACCCAGTTTGTACTGTGTTGAAATTGAACTGATTCAAGTCCACACACATACATAGATTAATTAGTGGCGGCTCCATTCCTAAGAATGATGTGCGCCAGATTGAAGTCCAATAATGAATACCACCTGTCCGTGTGAGACAAATAGTTCATCTTTAAACCCTAACCCAGAATTGTGATGTTAATTATGTACAATTGTCAAATTTTGCTTGCAAACACAAAACTTGTGAACTAGGCCATTGTGAACTAGGCCATCGACCTTATCCAATCACAGCTAAGCGCATATATCGCTCGTAGGCTGAAACTTTGAAAATGATAGATAACTAACATCACAATTCTGGGTGAGGATTTGAAGATGAACTATTAGTCTCACACAAACAGGTGGCATTCATTTATTTTATGTGTTAGTGGACTTGAATCAGTTAAATTTCAACAAAGTACAAACTACAAACTACATATAGACGGTCTCTATGGCACCGAGCCCCTGTGGGATGAGGTAGTCAGCTATATGTGGAGCTGTCTGGAATTATTTCCATTGCTCAACGTATTCTTGCATTGTCTTTCAATATCCCACATCTCTTGAGGGCTTTTGTTATGTTTTTTAAAACATTTCTACGACGATAACGCCCAACTAAACAAGCAAATACAAGCAAATCTATAACTTTCGAAAATTCTTTATCATTTTTTCGCGTTATAATCTGATTTAAATGAACTTTTAAATTAGATATAAACAAAGTATTTGACAAAACATGCTTGTCAGGGCAGGCCCTGTTATGGGGAGTTCTCCGTTAAGCATTACAAAAAGTCTGGAAGCAGCTCTGTGATTGGTTAATCGATCGAAGTGGTTTACTTTGTGATTCTGTTGATCTTCCCCTTGAGACAATACAGTATGGAAGAGCTGATCCAGGTCTGCGTCAGCTTTTTCAGACCTTTTCATTTTGATCGGGATGAAAACATGATGACCGCCAGCAGGCATGGATGATTTTCTTATATGCTTCTACGGTGTAAACTGTAAAAAAAAAATTGAGATCTCGATTTCAGACGGATCTTGCAGATGTTCCTTGGGGGCGCAGACCGTCTGCCAAGTTTCTGTACATCATTCTGGGTCGTTTAAAACCATGTCTGCCAGAGAGTGAGACACATTTCCTGATCTGGCTGTTGGCCGTATATTGGAAACTTTGACAACCTCCTCGTCAGAAACCGCCTAGTCCACAAATGTTCTTTGTCACAATTTGCCTCGGGCTACTTTAAGAGCAATTTAAATTTTTGATTTGTAGGAGGCCCCTTTGGCCTTCTGTTTCTGTTGTTGATAGTTGATCTCCCGAGTTATCTTAGTTTACGGTATATGTTCTTCTTTCACAGGGATGGGTACCTCAAGCAATAACAGATAAGGCAATGACTAGAATACTTTTAGACTTTATAGTCAATTTGAAGAAACATTTGGGAAGTTTAGATCAGATGGAACACGCGAACGAGACGTGACGTGGTTCAGGTACTCTAAATCTGTCAAATTATAGGCCTACATGTATATAACAAGGTGTGGCCGCCATCAATTGACCTACGAGGACCTGTTGACAGATATATCTGTGATAATATCATCTCATTAGCAGTTTTATGTCATCATTTTTTCCTGTAAGTGTTCCTGCACAATGGGAACAGTGAGGCTGTGGGGATATGACGTGTGCTTTCTCTCTGTTTTTTTCATTTCATAGAAATTTGAAAAACGCTTTGTTTTTATGAATTTTAGTATAAATTTAAAATTTGTTTTATTCATTTTTTTTAGTAATATATGTTGCATTTGGCAAAAAACACCCCAAAAAAACAATTATATCTGTAGTTTAATTTCACTAATTTAATTTATTTGACTTTTTCTTTCTTGTGGCAGTGTTTAACTTCTGGACATTTTTGTTTGGATTCTTATTTATTTCTTCATGAATATTAATTAATGCCACATACATTGTATTTTTTAAATTGTTATAGTTAAGCTAAAAGCGCTATCATTTATTTTCGTGTTTTTTATCATTTGTAATTTTAGCTTCCGGTAATGAATATAGCTATTGAAAGTAATGAAATGTATTGTTTAGAGAAGAAAAACTGATGTGTCTATGTGCAGTTAAGCCGGTTTAATAGTAAATCTCTTATGTTTAGGAAGTATTTTCACTTGACCATTTCAGTTGACTTGTTCGAAGTTGGCTTGATTAAGTTTTTTGATGTTATATTAGTTGAATTGAGTTGGGTAAGGATAGTGGCTCGTAACGTGACTACCAGAGTTGACTAGTTTACATTAACGGGACATAGGGTAGTCCCAGTGGGATCATTCCAATACTAGAATGTAACAGTATAGCCTCTGTTGACTGAGAACATGTATTATTTGGTTCGAGTATATTTGTCCAAACTTCCATTATCTTTTACGATATTCAAAATGTTATTTATGAGGCGTCCATATTGTATCAGACCTGGGTTAAATCATCTATATCGCGGGCAAGAACGTCTCAAATATTTGCACTTAACTTTCAATAAAATGTAAGCAAGCTTTATGGAGGATGAATAATTTATTTATCTCTCGATCTTGACAATAAATACATTACTTGTTTTGAACTCATAGGATGACCCATTGTCTTCATGATATGACCCACCTTCAGACTCAGTGCTAGTCGAGACGACTTGAGAACATTTCGTTGTTTCATTGACTTTCGGCTCTTCTCGTCTGAATTCCGGGAATTTCCGTATCTTTGACAATTCCTAACTTGTCTGTTGTCCTCATCCAGGGAAAGGTCAATATACAAGTGGCTGTTTCCAAATAGGTTGGAATGTCAGCCTTCGTCGAAAAGGAAGACCTGTCGTTTAAATCCAACAAACAACCAAGTCAATATTAGATAATTAACCTTTGATTAACATTGCATCATGTTGTCTTGGCTGGTGTCTTTCATGGTTACATCGAGAGTGGTGAAGTCAATAGTTTAAATAAAATACAATAGTTTTCGAATTTCAAAACCACAATCGAACAAGGAAATCAGAACCCATGGAGAGTGTGTATCTTTCATCACAAAAATGTCTTCCCAGTGAACGATATTAACCTATCAGTTTTTAAGTTGCTTAAATAAAAACTGTTGAGCTGGCAAATAAAGATGTACAGTTGAATAATGTTTATATTATCTTTAATTTGAGATCATAATCATTATTTAACTCGCTAGAATAAAGCAGACATTTTAGTTTTTCCCTTGTTTTTAATTGAATCGGAAATATCGTTCGTTGGGGATGAGAGTTTTCAAATACAAAATCTCCTCACCATAATGTATACTGTAAAAAAAACATGTTAAATATAATTTCAGGGTCAATATAGTTTAAATTTTACTTTTTATTTTAAGCATTATATGACCATAAAATATGTGACTGAACAGCCGCGAAATCAATATGAGGGGAACATGAAAGCGGCCACATAATTATCATTTTATTGCGTTTCTCAAGCACACACACAAACCTAAAAAAAACCCCAAAACCCCAATAATTCCCGACATAATTGCCTATTCTGTATTATCTTGTTCAATTTGTCGCGTTTCTCTAGTGCGTTTCCTAATTGCGAAAATGTCATCAAATAGAAGAAATTTCGCAAACTATTTGTTTGAGGAATTCTGCCAAAAATATACCCATATAGTAAATACGTAAAAACCATCAATTTTTAGATAACATACTTCTGTTAATACCGTGTACAGCTGATAAACACGTTGTAAAGATAATTATGTACATTTGGATTTTCCCGCCTACGATTCGTTAGAATTAGGTTACTTTTATTTTTGCTTAAATCTCAGCTCTGAACGAAGACAATATCACCGGATATGTATCAAATATACTTGTGTACTATTTGGTAAAACGTGCTGTACGTCTGTGTGTACTTCTAGGGTGAGTTTACAGACGTGACGCTCTGAGGAAGGTATGGGGCGGCTCGTATCAGATGGACACTGGCTTTATGTTTAATGTGATTGTCCGCACAGACCGGTCACACAGAGGTTCCTATCTTAAAAGGAAATCCCCATATACGACACTCTGTTCAACTTGTGGTTGTACACTCAATTTATTCTGTAAGAACTTATTGCTTTTCTTTCGCTTTGAACTCCAGATATACTCAGTAATCGCTGGGATTTCCGTAGCAGGTGAATTAGCCTTAAGCGGGATAATCGGCCAAATAGAGTTTATAAGTTTTTTTCTAAACAAAAATGGCACTTGACACGGAATAGACACACTTTATATAAAACAGCACTAGCTAATCGTTGTTCCTAACACCCCCTCACACTTACATAGTTTTTGTTTTATAAATATCTTCCTTATAGCCGCACAATAAGAGCGATAAAGTCTACACACCACGTGTTAAAACTGGCTTAATTCCTGGTCAGCACACGTGGATTTATTGTTACAGCTTTTTCCAAACCACCGCTTAGCCCTTTTTTAATGTTACACCTTAGTCTTCGAAATAATGGCCATCTGGTGTAAGGGCTGTTTGTTTGAAGTGTAGCAATGCTATCCTTGTTAAGCACTAGAGGAAGATTAACTTTTCAACTGATGAAAACACATCACATTTTATGGTTGTCAATTATTGTTGGAATATACCTCCGCAATAAAAGAGGAATACCCTAGAGCACGACGTGAACACGAATCAATCAATCACGCAATCAATCAATCAATCAATCAACCAACCAACCAATCAATCAATCAATCAATCAATCAACAATTCAATCAATCAAGCAAGCAATCAATCAACAATTCAATCAATCAACAATTCAATCAACCAATCAATCAATCAATCAATCAATCAAGCAATATATCGAAATTAGGAAACAAGGATATGCACAAAGAAATAGTAAATTAATTTCGCTGTTCTTGTCGCATGAATATTTATTATAGATTGCTTTGTTTGTTTGCTTGGAGTTTTGCACCACACACTGTAATGTATCACTCAGATAAAATGGCGTGTCAATGTGGTGTATTGGCGTGGAACGGGCCTAACAACACAGCAGTAAGGTAGTGTGAATACAGTTAACCCAAGACACTACAGAAAAATCCGCTTTCTCTGGCTCATTAGACGAGAAGCTCCATAATGTCAGATTGGCTCACAATCCACCCATCATAAAGTTTAGAAGTTTAATCTCGCTGTTCTTTATACTTCTTGCCAATGGTGGGACCAACTATTAAAACTGTTCATTTCACGTCAATGGTACAAGTTTTATTGTAGAACAGAAACTTGTAGAACATTACTGTATACATTCGTAATGGTTCAGACTGATATTTACATAGATTTATAAGAATGGCCCCCTACCAAATCCACACCTGTATGACGGTACACTGAGTGGATTTGCTTTGAGGCCGTTCCGAGTTCGCCAATAACCTCGAGGACACGACCATGGCAACACGTTAGACAAGAAGACAACGGTGTACATTACGTAAAGGACTTACAGTGTGTTGTGGGAATTGTAGAGCGATTAACCCGTTCAATTGGCAGATCAACCACGTCTGTCTGCTAGGCCTGTGACAATCTGACGTAAGCCCATACCTCGGCTAACACATACCATTCTGAGAAACAAAGGATCAGAGACATACTTCAGCCAAAACAACGTAAACTTTGTCACGGACCACTTGTGTGCTCGACTATAAAGATACATGCACATTGGTAAGCAATTTCCGTTCAAAGAGAAAGAGGAATAATCAAGGCGTTGATATACAACTCTTCTTTTTGGTCGGGATGTATCGAATTAAATAAACAAAAAAAGTCTTCAAGGATTATTCTAAGAATTATAAAGCCATGTTTTTCTTTGAGATGTAAAGCTGATAAACATAAAGTATCTCGCGCCAATCCATTTCAATAGTGGGAGATTTAGGTGTAAATCTACAGAATCTGTTTGGTAAATATGGGGCTGACCTTCGGATCACGCCTGCGGAGAGATATCGGGACGGGATAATAGAGCCCGTGAACAGAGAGAGCCCGTCAAAGAATCACACAGATTCTCACAGAGTTGTCAGAGAAGATCAGAGCTGAGCTCAAAAGGTGGGAGAGAAAATTATCACAAACTTCTGAAAACTTTGCATGCGATTGATATAGTTTTTGTTTCGTATTCATTTCATTGAAACTGCTCAGCTGGCACATTGTTGTTCGTTCAGTCACTAACAATACACAATTGGGGATATTTGATGATAAGAAGCACCAGGTGAACTACAGGGGAGGAGTGAATCATTACTGTTAATGAACACGAAGGTTATCATCGCTAATGAAATAACCATCATGCCTTGATCCACCTCAAAGCGATATTAAATTTGATCCACTTCTAGATGATGTCACGTCACGTTATTAAAAGGTACATCTCTAGTCCGCTATTAGTACATTTATCTAGTGTTCCCGTCTAATAGTATTTGGATCTACTGACGGTAGCGCTATACTGACAATCTACATGTAGCTGACAGACGCCGAATTGAATCCTAGGTTCTAATAAGGCTACCAGACTGCATGAGACAATACGTATTGCAATCATTCGGTGGTCAGTTATCTATTATCGTCAGTTATCTATTATCGATGTGAGGGCCTAGATTGTGGCAATTTAATGTTATATATGATTTTTGTTTCGCATATAGGCCTACTTTACCTTCAGTAAAGAAACGATAGATAAATAAATAAATACAATCATGCAGAAGTTTAAAACCGTTTTGTAATCATCAAGTACCATCTAGCTTTTCAACGCAGACTGTAATTTTAGGACTAACGCACGCCATTACTATCTTGCCAGGAAGTCACGAGGTAGCTCTACTTTTAGCCACATTTACGGAAAAACACAGCTGCTTAAAAATTTGAAAATGTGTAATGTGTAATGTGTAATGTGTAATGTGTGATGTGTAATGTGTAATGTGTAATGTGTAATGTGTGATGTGTAATGTGTAATGTGTAATGTGTAATGTGTAATGTGGGTCAACATTAAGGGGAACACTTTATTTATTTAACTATAATTAAATTTGTTAGTATCTTTATAAAAGGAATTGCATTGATCTACAGCTGAATGACATCATGACATCATTATCCAGCTGTAATCTGCCTGGCGACGACCGCACAATTTTCGGTAAATTACCGAATATCAGTTCATTTAATGGTCATGGTTTATGACCAATCGGTCTTAACGCAAGTTTTGTAGGTAAGACGGCGGCGGTTTTAATCACATGGGTTAAACCAATAGCAACGATTTTATTTTTAGTTAGTGGCTTACGGAAAGTAGCTGTTGCAAGTTGATTGCATTCAAATATTTCTAATTCATAGAAATATGTATACATGGTTTGGCAGAAATGAATGTATGATAAAAATGGAGGGGTCGGGGGGTCGGGTAGGAGACCACGTATAAAGATTAACACGGGAGGGTGTAGCGGCCTGAGAAACCTGGTCTAATCCACAGTGTGTGTTTAAGAGATGATGTTGAGGAAATGATTCCTAGCCTGGCTTCCTGTGTGTGTTGTGTTAGAGAACTGTCTGCTTACTATGGACTCGATTAGATGAAGCTAACTAAATACCGCCACTCATCTGTGCAATCAGCCTAGGTGTCAAGCTAATTGAATAAGAATTAAAGCATGTGAGAAGCTCATCGTAATGTCACTATGGCGCAGAATCACAGGCTAGTTCTGTACACTATAAATACTTTTAGCGATTTGGATCAACACGCACATTTACCCTCAGGCACCCCGTGCTTAAGGCAACAAAAATTGGATCAAAGAAAAAAATTAAACCAGAAGAGCCAAATTAAACTACACGATGTTGATTAACTGAACGTTTAATTGATTTTTTTGACCATAATCCTAAATCCACATATTCATTATCTACTTCCCAAAATAATATAGTTTAGTTGTGTTTAGGTCATAGTGTTGTCTCAGGCACCAAGATAACGACAGTAAGACTTATGCCACGGAGTAGCCCTACAGAGAGAGTCATACCTGGCCTTAACGGTTACTTCAGTAATTATTCACGTGTAGGAAACCATCGTTGTGCGAGCGAAATATTGAGAGAGGATACTTAAATTCCATTTAAAGAGAGGACACCTTCACACAACATGCCAGCGCTGTAAATGCATTAAGGTGCACTATTGGCTTTATTATCATTTATTCTAGGTAAAACGTCACGTGACGTTTAACGATAACACGTTAGCTGACTGCCTATACATGACAAAAAACGCGAGAAAGTGCGTGGAAAGCCAATCGTGCACTTAACTCTGTAAATGGAAGCAAGTGTAGTAACTCGCCGATGATTGATGTGCATTTCTTTTTAAAGACATTTGCTCATTTGGCGAACACCTTAAAATAATAGTGGTATTAAAATATTTACCTTGTCGAAGACACCTGAGCGATAAGGGATTAATTCTGTTTTATCAACCATTGATAATGAGGAGAAGCCAACTTGGGTGTAACTATTGGAAACTGTGTGATATACGTGTAACGGAAATAGATAGAATATTCATAAACATATGTCTACAATGCAGCTGAATCTCTCTGGGATCTTGATGATGAAGCCATAACCTGAACACCTGAGTAAAGGGATCAGATCCAGAAAACCGGAAGCATGTCAACAACAGAACACACACACACAAAATAAATGAAATAGTCCTCCTTTATGGTGAAACCCTTTCAACTTCAGCCAATATCTGTGTAATATTAACCCACTGAAGGTGTTTTGTCAAAATAACATGTGGTCATAGGCAATTCTTTAAGTATTCTACATAATTTAGCCTCCATCTATGAAATCTTTATTTTGTACATTTGCCCATCGAATAATAAATAAAAAATAATTGAGTTTTAAAAAGTTGTTAAGTTACATGACTTGAGGTTACACAGATGTGTTTTTGCTGCCAGATATCGGGGACTGCTGTGTGGTGTTGTCATATGGGCGGAACGACGTTAGGCCAAACATTGACTGAGTTGATGCCTGGCAAACGACGTGTATTTAGCCTCTCTGGGATACCCTGGGCCCCAATTGAAATCACTGACAGCTATAAAGACCCTTCCCATGAATCTCGGCCACAAAATAAAGAAAAGACAGCCGATAGGAAGCACATTGCAGGAGCTTTGTGATACATTACCCGTGTTCTTCTGGTCTCTAGGAACTAGGTCTACAGCAACAGACAATTACGATGACACCTAGCCTTATACAGGTGTTAATTACAGGTAAGACTCATTAATATAATAAGCTACTGTTTTGCTTTTCTTTTATGAATGAATACATACAAACTAACTATATTGTTCATGACCAGTTATCATCACGGGTTTAAATGGGTATTCAGATTGGACTTCTTGTGTGTTCTGCAGATAATTGTCACAAGCCAAAATAACATTTATGAAACATGTATCGTTCATTTACCTATGGGATGTATTTACAACAATCAATCATTGGCCCATTTAACTTTATTATTTTCCCTTCACTAGATTAAAACAATTAATACACAACTGCAAGAGCCAAGTTGGCATGCACTGAAGTGCAGTCGTTGGTGCAATACTACACTCTCTGATTGACGACATTTTGTTTTCAGAATACACTTACGACACTCTTAATTGTTTTCCCCAAACGACACAATAATCATTGAAAAGACATGTTATTATTCGGGTGGAATTGGACTGAGACGAAACATTGCTTTATTATTATTCGAACTTGCCTATATTCAGCTTTACCATAAATAGCTCACGATGTTTTGAACTCTTACCATTTATGTCTGACCCCAGGTTACACAACATGGAAACATAGTCAAGTGATGACACCATCATTTAAGCATACGTATTTCAATGATTACAGATAAACATACATACTCAACCTAACAATACATTTTATGGATAAATATATATTTTCATAAATGCGGACAAACGAAAAAGAGCATTTCTCCTGCGGGGATCGAACCAATGACCTTTGGCTACATACAAATACATGTATCATGACATATTTAAGTAAGACAGATTATACACCTTTATAATACCGTTGCAGTGTTCACTAGTGATGTGTAATAACCTGCAGGTATAGCTGACCCCAACGTAAAGATACTCTCCGAAACTATATACGCATGGACTCATGGTGATTCAAAATTTCGGTTTGCGAGAAAACCGTTTTAATTTTGTTGTTGTTGCTGTTTATAGTCTACTTTAATCGTATCATTGTAAACGATCTACCTGTAGAATTTTATTTTGTATATAGTGATAGTTTAACATGCAATGATTACTTATAATGATGTGGTCATGTGCATTTCACCTCTGTTTTTTCCGTTGTTGTTGACGTGTTGCTATAGATACTACGGAGATGGACCAATGCTGTTAATGTTATTGCTAATGTAGAAAAGCTTTAGTACGTCAGTTCATGGCGTAACGGTTCACAAACTATAATGGATAACATTGAGGGTCGCTCGGCAGACTGAAAGAATCAAATGACTGTAAGTGAGCGCATCTTCATTGTCGTTGTTGTCTTGAGTTCTGTAGACTGAATATGTCAGAACAAATTCTGATTCACTCGTAGGACGTGCAGTGTGTAATTCAATTAGCCCTCTGTTTGATCATCCTCAATGATGACCCATTGAAACAATGAGCGGGGAATCTCAGTTATTTCGGTGCGTGCTTCAGAGAGCTATGCTGAACCCAATCTTCTTCTGGTTATCTCAATCCTCACCATATAAACAATGGAGTTTTGTATTGAGGACGAACACCGGATTAAGGACATCACCTGTAGGGGACAGAGTAGCGATTTGTCTGACGAATTCCAGACAAGCATCGACGAAAAACTTTTATTATGTGAGAAATTCTTAATCCCTTTGCCATCCTCTCTAATCCATATAGTGACTTAAGCAAGCCAATAGTCAACTCTAGAAGGCCAATCACCTCCCTGAGGTATGCTGACCTGCCATTCGATGGATTGTTAGTAGAATTAATTCTCAAGGCAATCGGACTTTATATTCAGATACTATTCTACAAACGTCACCTTATGAGTTTAAGGATTATCGATTTTCTTACATCATCTTTTCAAGCGTCGGATTTCATATAGGCCCATATAAAAATCCAATGATACGACACCTTCATTTTTTGTCTAGAAATGCTTTGAAATTTGATTTACTTCTACGAATATTAACTGTTGTGCAAATAACTTCAAATAGAATATGGTTGCTGATCTATAACAACTGGAAATTCCTCCGAAAGAAAGCACACAGAACTGGACATGTACGTCTAGCAAACTATTTGTTTCCTGTTAAAAAAAAACACTGTTGAAAAAAATCATGGCATTTGCGGGATATAATCGTGCTCTACCAGTAGCTATCAGAAGACTCTTTCCTGTTCTCTGTGCTGTTCAAATCATCACGAAGAGCGGGAAATGATTTCCAGGAGAATACGTGTTTGATGACTACCTTACCTGTTTGGTGATTACCGTACGTGTTTGATGGTTACCTTATGCCAACAATAGATTTTATAAGATTAATATTTGTGTTTTCTTTCGTCTTAAAAATAAAATAGCAGCGTGCTGAATCCCTGCTTGAAACAATGGGTGATATGATCTGGCACTGCACGAAGTCTTTTGGAAAGCAACCAATAACACATATTGTTAAATAAATTCATCTTTAAGCGCCTATGGAAATTCCACACAATATGGAATTCACAATGAGAATCTGTTGGTATGTTATGACAGAAACTACAGATGGCAGATTCAATGGGCATTATATCACTCAAGCAGACCTTGGTTTTAAGGTGGCTATCGAGTACGTTTGTTATAGTTAGCGAAATTCCGGGGTTATTCTCAATAATTCCATCTTTCGTTATTTAATATTGACAAGGAAAGCAAATATATTTAGAGGTCAAGTTCAGTTGTATAATAATTACATAAACTACACAGTTATATAGCATTTAACACTTCTCGTCGAACAGAAGTTGGTTTATGTGAGATTACATAACACGAAGTTTACAAAGTTCAGAAAAAAGTTAAATATACACATTTTCTATTTGCCTCACCATTTATCCCGTATCGCTACAAACAAAGGTAATGAAGTTCAGTCCATTGCTTTAATTATCAGGCTGACCCATGTCGATAGAATAACAAAACAACATTGAAATAATCGACTCGACAGCCAGTTTTATGTGCAAGAGTTCATTAGGTGCTTTATAACAAACAGGTTTGCAAAAACATATCATGATCGTAGTAGTGTCGATATTGTTTTTACTGGGCACTTAATATTAACAAACAACGTAAATAAAAGCACGTTGTTGGTGCGTATATACCCAGAACAGTGTCATAAGGAAAAAGTTGAAGGACTTCCCAATATTACCGAGTTCGCTTTAGCGTTAGTTTAAACCGATTTAAGTAAGTTTCATTTAACTCCCTCAAGCGTGAACTGATTGTACCTCTGCAGCTGTAAGAGTGGAGACATTAAGACAAACATATATTGAAATTTTAGATATATACTGCTAGTAATGCTATAACATACAAGTGCTTTCGGTCCGGTTTCTTCTGACTTGCCTGTCAAAACTGTGTATTTAAAATTAACGTTCAGGTTGGCGAATATATATCAGACTCTGATAAACATAGATTTATTCTGTCTATTATTTATTTTCTCTTATTAAATCTCATGTTGCCCTGGTGCTTTCAGAGTTAAGAGGCAGCATGGAGTCGATCTGTTAGTGATGTGTTTGTATTACGTTCTGTGATTGTCCTGTCTATTGGCTTTGTTTGTTGCCAGTAGCGTCAAAGGTGGTTTCCTTCACCCATTGAGCTGACCCGCCGTCACGTGAATGAACCTAAATTTAAGCGCGGCTTTCAACCCAATCAACAAACAAAGAATCTATTATTAAAACAGAAAGAGAAGACATATTAGAGGTATAGACATATATCGTAACTGAATTTGCTGTACCGAATTAATCTTTCCCATTTAGCTTAGAAAGTATCATGTTACCAGACAGCAAGTCAGTCAAACATACTTGGGAGGAAACTCTTAACAGAAATGTGACAATAAAGCCTGTTACAACATTAAATACTTCACCCAGTCGTGATTTGTTAAAAGTAAATGGCTGCAATTCCCCCAAAAGGGCCAACATTCATTTCCGGTTCGAGGTAAATATAGGAAACGCTATTAGTGCCAAGAATTTATAAGATAATTTTTGTGTTCGATTGTCTCTTCCGAGACCGGAGATACACTATTAGTATGTTCTGAGAGAAATCTAGTGAACGCCTCTGAAGTTGACGAGTCAGTGTAGTGATTGTCTACGAAATTGTGGAGTCTATAGAATGTGTGACACGGTGGACATACCTCACACACCCTCGATAAGCAGAGGTAACAGTAACGGTGTGCCATTCAGACACGGGGGTGGTGTGGCTACTCAGTCTCTATGGGCAGGGCTTGTTGTCACTAGGGGAAGATGTGTACCCAGTGATCATCTCCGTCAACATCCCCCAAGTAGCTCTCAGTCAACACACTGACAAAAAGCAATAAGCGACAAGAAATGAAAAGGTAATTTCAGATACAATTAGACGACCGTTTAATCCTAGTTCGTGCCTTATTTTTTTCTCGGTTTTGGTTCCCTTCCATCTTTTCACATTTGTGTTCGGATTGAGTTTTCCCTACAACATAGCTTCAATTATATCCATAAAAAAATACAATAAAAAGTATTTTAAAAACAAAAACTCACTTCTCCCTTTTCTTCAACGCCCATGGCCGTCGATAATATAACTATTGTTTAGCTGTAGATTTATTTGGCTACTTTGCTTCAAAAATAACTGCAAAGGACGACAAAGGATCCGCCCTACTTGGTATTAAATTTGATTCGAGGTATTTATGTAGGCGTCAATATCTTACATTGTATCAGCCTGAAAGAGAGTGAAAGGAGCCGTCACAAGCACAACCTTCTGTGTCTCGGTAACAAGATTTTCAGGGATTTTGTTTTCATCGCTTTGCTTCTTGAACTGATGTTCTTCGTTAGTTCGGATTTCGTGGTATGTCTGAGTTGCTGTTTTAGACAGCTTTATAATTCACACAGGCAAAGCGACACATAAACGTGTCATCATAACCCAAGTGGAAATTGGATATATTTAAGTTTAGTTAAAGGCATTATACGTTTTCTAGCATAAGCTGGGCGGGTTGTTATATTCTTGAGCTGTTACATTCTGGTGGCATGCCAATTGAGCTAAACTGTGCTATACCTTGTCGACAAGCTCACAGCCCTGTTCAGAAAAGTCAATCGAACCATCACAGATCGACAAACGCAAATATTAACTGGGCTAATATTTACAGGACATTTAACTATTAAATATTAGTTGAGTGAGCATTGAGTTGTTTTTTCCGTGAAGATCACCCTGGACTAATCGACATGAGACACGCTGTTAACGATCCCGGAAATCATATTAAATGAAGGAATTTGATTAATGGAGAAGCCACACATGCAAGGTCAAGACATGTCAACCAAACCCTCTCTGCCTGTCTGTGCGGATCAGGGATTTCTCTGACTCATTAAGTAGTTGGTGTCTTGTCAAATTTAAGATTCGATTTTTACAAAGTCATTCCAGTTAAACCAAATAACTCAAGACAGTTCGGTGCATTTTAATTCTTTGTGAAAACATATAAATTTGTTTCAATACCATTCTATTTAACATTCTCTTCTGAAATCTATTTCCTAATAAAGACCCCATTCTCCTATCACGTTGAGCTTACTGACATGTTTAGTTTTTCTGGTTTGAGTGTTGTTTCTCTTGTTCTTCTAAGAATCGGGACTTGTTTTTTACCTTTTTGTTTTCACTTTTGTTTTGTTCGCATACCTTATGACTTTGAGTTATTTTTGTTAAGATTGTTTTGTCGTTGTTGTAACATAATACAAATCAGCGCCTATGAAAGGAATCATTCTATGTCTGTTTACATAACAAAGACGTTTGTATTCTTTCTGTTTGACACAACGATAGATAAATGTATAAAACAATTCATCAAATATCTTTGTTGGAAGCAGTGTTTTTGCAGAGAAATGTAGCTTTATTTGTTACTTGTACGCTCAAGATGCCAGCCATTACGCTGCTGTTAGAAGCAGGGAGAGATTTTTTCCGGACAGGACTTGGAAAAGTCTCGGGCATGTCGCCTGAGTAACCGAGGTAGAAGAAGTGATGACAAAAAATCTGTCCCATATTTGTTATTCCCCAGCTAATTCTACAAAACATTTCAACTTATTTCAACTTTAAAAAAAAAAGAAGTAGAAGAAAAAACAAATTTGGAAGGATGTTGTTGAACTGATACTGGATTTTGTATAGTTGTAGTATGGAGGTTTATGGATGTGAACATGACATTGGATGTGTGCATCGTTTGAATAGTTTTTAATGTTGGTTTCATACTCGTTTTGGTCATTCATGCACGTGAGTTATTTGTCACAATGATGCATAATATGGACACCTTTGCGAGAGAACAATGGACCGGCTGTGTAGGAAGGGGTTATTGTGAAAACTATACTGGTGTATGTGTTACACGTGGAAACCATGATGTATTCGACGATGCCTTTATAAGATAGACAGCATTGAATGCCGCTATTTTAAGAATACCGATACAGCGCAAATCTGTTACAATTTCTATGGACTAAGCTCATTGGTCCAAACGGACACGTTTTACCCGTCCAGTCCATTTGGCTATCATAAACACGTCGACGCACTTTTAAAATAAAGAAAGTGATTAAAACTTGGTCCTATCATATATTGCTCTACTAAGTCATATGTGATTATATAGCGCCATTTACTGATTGTATTGTCTTATGTTGAAATCATATGACGGGGCATAGTGGTTGAGTGTGGTGTTGGTGAACAGCGCCACATAACCTGTCATACTGTCTGCAGGAATGTAATAATCTTTTTTCATTTTTTGTTGTTGCAGGTTTCCTGGTCGTCCACAGAACAAGTGGTAAGAATACCGTTATTACAGTATTGGATTTGCTTGCTTCATTAGGGTTTAACGCCGTACTGAAGGTTATGTCACTCATATGACGGCGGGCCAGCCCATTGAGTGACGGAAACCTCCCTCAACAACAGTGGACGCAATACAAATACATCACAATTACATCGGATTCATGTTGCTCTTCAGATCCGAGAGCAGCAGGGCAACAGGAAACTCCCTCCCAAACCTTTGCTACAAGATTGGAATAAATAATGCTGAAACACTGGACCCGTTTTCATAAAGCTACTTAAGTATTTCTTAAAGTTAAAAGAAACTTTTTGTGGTGTTAATTGATTGATTGGGAAAGTTTAAAAATAGAAATGTATTATTTCACATTTAAGCATTTTTCAATGGGAAACGAAAGGCAGAAATTTGGCTAAATATTTCTTAACTTAAAGAAATACTTAAATACCTTTATGAATACGGGCCCTGGTCAATACCGGTTCTGGTAAAGACTAAGTCACAAAGCATGTCGTTCTTGGTACTATTTACACACGTGATTAAATTGAGTGTTCCACAATAGTATGGCTGGTTATTTTGAATTTCACGAGCCGCGTCCTCTAAAAGCTTACACAAAGAAAAACTATTGTGTCAAAGGTGAACGATTTACAAATGAAATGGTCTGATACTCATTCAGGAGACATGCATGGTTTGGGTTTGTTTCTTGAGGAGTATTTCACTTAGATGGCCACGCATCTTCTCTAGCCAAGAGTTTTATTCCGAGCTACTCTGCCTTACAACCCTTCGCGGAATGATCGCATGTAGATAGAATGACAGCCACGCCCGCTGGCTGCTAAAAGTTTCGAGTTAAAGCGCTGATAAAATATGTTGAATGTTATACTTAAGTTTTGACCTTTTTTAACTTTGTAAAGCACTGTTGGCGTATAAACGGAGATTTGGTGTCTGTATGGGTGGGTACATAATACACTCAATACACTCATTGAGTTGGTTGACTACCCCACGCAACATATCCTTTTTTCGACAACACTTCACCCCCTTTCATTATTGACTATCGCTGTGAGTTTTACTAGCAGAGTTTTCGAAACACAACATCTGATTGGTTGCGTAGAAGTTCCCACGCAAACAATCAATCGCTTGACAGTAGCGTTCGGTTATATGTGCTTGATCCGTGAATGGTTGTAATGCAGAGTAGCTCGGAATAAAACTCTTGACTAGTGAAGATGATGGTCACAGAGTGTAGCCTACACTTCTTTTTGCTTATTTTCGTGCATAAGATGAAAACCCGGGAGACAACATTGTAAATGCACTCCCGTGATTACCGAGGTCATCGTGTGGTACTCCCCCATGTACCTGAGCTCCACTGTGGGCCTCAAACTTAGAAGGAGAATCAGTTGTCCTAAACGTTAACCACTAGGCCAATGCATAGTTTAGAGAAGTGAGTGATTTGCATCCGACAGACATTATGCGTTAGTAATTATACAACTTCTGGATAACCACTTCTTTTTTATGTTCTATCACAAAACAAGAAGAGGTTATCCAGAAGTTGTATAATTGTGTTACCACACTTCTAAATGTCGTTCAAAACTTATTATGCGTTATTATACTAACACTTGATCTTACAGGTTTTAACTTATTAGATCATAAAACAGTATTCCACGCTACTTTTGTGCATAAATGTGTCGCTTAATTCAAATCTTAACATTAGTTATCATGTGTATGTCAAATTGCCATTAAATAGGACTGTGTTCTTATACAGCATTATGAAGGATAATGTAGTCTTTCTTTAGTTACTACCCAATTAAGTGTATGCATTCTGATGTCACAAAATCGAAACTTTGCACTACATATTTACATATATAGTTGGGTCATGAGAAAAGCTGACCAAAATGCAACTAGTTACATAATGCTAATCAAATGTAAGACTCTTTACTTATACTTAACTAAACTCACGTCTTTCGTGGGAAGACAACTAGCTGTCTGTTGTCCTGGTGTTCTCTAAGCTATAGGATACTCGAAGTCCTACCGTTTGTGGTGTACTTGTGTTTCATGTTGTTATTATACTCTCTTCTCATTGTTTCATGTCAGTGACATTTAGGAAGGTTTCCGTCATCCGTTACTCATGTGAAATAACATTAACTACGGCGTTAAATCCAATCAAACAAATAACTCTTACCCGTGGAGTTGGCTTTAGGTTACGCCGCGTCTTCGCGCGTGTCCATCCGTCCGTATTTCTATACGTGTGGAATTCAACACGTTTTCCATACTGTTTTTCATGCGCTGATGAATGAACAGAGGAAAAAACAAATCTAGTTTGTTTTGCTTCTGTTAATCTGTGTTAGCCAAACATAAGGATGCCCGTTATTTATACAACGGGAATGTAGACAGATAGAAGTATCAAGGTCCGAATACTGATTTCATCAGATAATCTAGACATACCAGAAATGTGCCAAGAAAAGAAGATTCTTTCTTTCAAATGTGTTTTTATTCTTCTCTTTTCTTGAAGTACTATTTTGTAAATATTCTTCAAAACTGATTAGTTTAAGTCATAGTTTATATGGATAGCATTGCATCATGGTCAGCAATTAGCAAGTGAGATACTTAATGCTGTTTAGTATAACACACATTCAAAACATGGCGGTCGTCAGCTGCCGATGTATAAACCCATAGTGCATGAAGTCTAGGGGGGAGATTTGTAAATTGTCTTAATGCTTTGAAAATATTCCAAGTGTGATATTAATTACATGTTCTTGTTATAAATGCCACTCCGCGAGTCTAACACGGGGGGGGGGGGGGGGGGGGGGGGGGGGGGGGGGGGGGGGGGGGGGGGGGGGGGGGGGGGGGGGGGGGGGGGG